>PVLA01005110.1:0-156075 GCA_004027455.1 Hydrochoerus hydrochaeris | reverse complement strand
TTTTGTGCATGTTAGTATAGACACTTATTCTCATTTACTTTTTGCTTCTGCTAGGTCAGGAGAAGCCTATAAAGATGTAGTTCAACACATGATTCAGACATTTGCCTTTATGGGGGTACCTAAACAATTAAAAACTGATAATGCCCCTGTCTATACTAGTAAAAATTTTCAAAACTTTTGTAAGTTATATGACATTGAGGATTCTACTGGAATACCTTATAATCCCCAAGGACAAGCAATTGTTGAAAGATCCCATCAGATATTAAAAAATCAAATCAAAAAAATAACTAGCACTGAGAAATATTATTCTCCTCATCACACTCTGCAACATGCCTTATTTGTTATTAATTATTTAAATATTGGACATGATCAGTTAAATAATATGGAGAGACACTGGAAACATCTTACCTTAATTCCTCAGGTTTTTGTCAAATGGAAAGATTTAACTACTGGATTATGGAAAGGCCCAGATATCTTACTAGCCTCTGGGCAAGGCTATTCTTGTGTATTTCCACAGGATGAAAAATCCCCCATTTGGATACCCGATCGCCTCATCAAAACTACAGCTGCCTCAAAGGAGGAGACCTCGTCCTCCCCTACCCCCAGGATGGATGGTCCCATCGATTACCATAACCCCACCACCTGAGGCGAAAGAAGAAAACCAAGTCCCACTCCCTTTTCTGTTGGACTTGCTTAAATTCTCCGTTTGCATTACTTTTGGGTAATCTAGAGACTTTCTCTATAAGAAAAATAGAAGGGTAATATAAAATCCATTGTCAAAATTGCATTATTACTAATTGCATTAATTCAGCTATGCCAAAAAGTTATACTATTTTGTAATTATTCATCAACCCTGACACATACTTGTGCCTGTTAAAATATCTGGAGAATGGTTTGATGACCCAGGATATTATGTTATACAACAATTATACGAATTAGTTAGGCCCAAAAGATTTGTAGCAGCTCTTATTTTGGGAATAACAGCCTTAATTTCTATTATTGCTTCTTTGGCCATTTCCACTACAGCATTAATTTCAAATATAAACACAGCTATTCGGCTTAAAATTAAAAATTAAAGAAGGGGGAGATGTGGCGCCCTTTTCTGTCCATGCTGCGTCCTAGTCCATCCACGCCTTGTGACAATCGCTTCTCCAGGAAAAGGACACTGCATGTGGGAATTGGGAGTGGGGATTTTGGAATGTTTTGTACTGATAATTGTAATTTGTGTAGTTCACATGTGTATGTTTTTATGTAATGCTCAATATGGAGTCAAGGGTGGAGACTCCAGGGGGGTTGCTGGAGGCCCTCTAGATAACCCCTTTGTGAGAACTGGTTGTGGGGTTTTACCTTCTGTGAGTAGTGTGAGAGAGTTTATGCGGGAGCTTTGGGTGGGAGAGCTCATGGAGGAGGATTTGCGGGGTTCCTGTGAGACAACTGCCCTGAGACACTGGACAGGCAGCCAAAGACGGGCAACTAGGACACATATGTTACGCCACCAGCCGCCTAAGACAGGCACAGGACCAATTGCTGTCCTGCAGGCCCACGACGGGTAAGGCCTGGTTGGGTTCATATGAAGAGTCCTTGACCTAAGACAGGCGCTGTCCTCACAGGGACTGCCATAAGTGATAAGGGAAACAATGTAGGGAGCAGCACAATAGCCTCACACATCTCTCACTCCTGCAGGCATTCAAGTGCATCGGCTTACATTTCCCAAGCTAACTAAGTAACAAGATTGAGATGTTAATTGATACCTATTGCCCTGAGCCTGGGGCGCTCCCTGCTTGGGGTTGAGGTTAATTAATACCTATTGCTTGGGATTGTCTCTGCCTGGCCCCAGTGCTTGGGATTGTCTCTGCCTGGCCCTGGGCCTGGAGCGCTTCCTATTTGGGGCTGGGGGTTGCTGCCAAGGTTAGTAAATATATATTCCAGCTTCTAAAAATTAAGTGGATTCAGATTCACTCACAGACTGGTGTGCAGTGTTTTCTGTCTCTCACTTGCCGACTCCCTGTCCACCTTTGGGAAACCCTAGCCCTGCCACAGCTGGACCCCGGCATGAAGCGCTCTGTCCCCAAGAGCGACAAAAAGCAAAGAAAGCAGTTGAGCCTCAACATGACCCGCCTCCAGGCTGAGATAGAGCAGAGGCATCAGCAGGAGTTAGAGAAGTTCCAAGAACACTTCCCTGGTAACAGCGCTCTGGATTCTATCACTGAAAATCTGGCTAAGATGAGTCTGGAGAACCAGCACCCCCACATCTCTAGGGCACAGAAAAGGCGAGAAAGAAAGGATGCCCTGGAGAGAGAGCAACAGGAAAGGATCCTTGTGGCCGAGATGGAGCATCTGGCCAGCTTCCGCCTAGAGGAGGAGGAAAAGCTCGCAACCATCTTGGATGCCAGGTATCTGGAGATGAAGGAAATCCCTGCTGACAGCCACTGCATGTACCGCGCTATCCAAGACCAGCTTGTGTTCTCCCTAACGGTGGAGAGTTTGCGTCACCGCACAGCCGACTACTTGCGGAAGCACATCGACAACTTTCTGCCCTTCTTCAGCGACCCTGAAACGGGTGACGCCTACAACCGTGCAGACTTTATGGTCCACTGCGACAACATCGTTTGCCCCGGGTCGTGGGGTGGCCAGCTCGAGCTGAGGGCCCTGTCGCACGTCCTGCAGACCCCCATCGAAGTGGTCCAGGCCAATTCGCCTTCCTTGCTGGTTGGGGAGGAGTACCACAAGAAGCCTCTCACCCTAGTCTGTGTACACTATGCCCTCAGCCTCGGGGAGCAATACAATTCCGTGAAGCTGCTGGAGGCCAGCACGGCCAGCAGCGCAGCCCCGTGCCTCTTCTAGGCCTTGCCTGATGCCACGGTGCTTCAGGACAACATGGCGGCGGCTCTGCCGCGGCCTTCAGTCTCAGTAAGCTCGATTTGTGTTCGTCAGATTTCTGATTTTCTGTGTTCTTTGCTTTGCTTAAAATTTACCTGCCCCCGCAGCATTCCTACCATGCCTTCTTTCTTTCTCTCTCCTTCTTTGGTTGCTTCTTTCACTCGACAGGGGACAGGATCTTAAACTGGGGGAAATTACTGCCTTTACCGAAAGATGTCCATTTTATACAGTCTAACCTCTTGCTTCTTGGAGCCTTTGTCTCTCTCCCTGATTTACAATTGCTAACGTTTCAAATGGGATACAAATGTTAATGTTTACTTTGACGCCTTGACTTGGGATAATTTTCTTGTGAATCTAGTGGATTACTTAGATGAAAGTGGCATTTATCTGACTGATATGTTTTGTGAATGCCTTCTGTGTGAAAAAGTTATTTCTGTTGGGCTACTCAGGAGACATCTCATGCTATAAACAATAGTTGCGTTAGTAATTTGGTATTGTTTTCTTTATTCAAACTTGTGTGGTTACAAATTAATTTTAGTTGCACAGGTGTTTGCTGAGCTGTAAATAGCATTTGTTAACCTTGAAAGGTAAATGTAAGTGTTAAGTAAATAGAAAAAGCAAATTTAGACAAACTGAATGGCTAAAGTTTACTGTACATGTCAAAGTTCTGAGATTTATTAAAGGTAGATGTTGTTCCATTTCATTGTCTCTAACTGATGTGAAGCAAGAGACTAACAGGTAGATAATTTAACTTACTGAAAGGGGTAAAAATATGCATCTAATAAATTTCCTTTATTCTTAGCAATATTAAATGCTTTGACTTTATTCGAGTTGATCTACCTTGTTATATCAATTGGTATGAAATCTGAAAGAAAGTCTGAAAGTCACTTAGTGACTTTCCTTAATGCTTTGAAAAAATGTTAACATCAATTTTAGGAAATATTAAGGTAGTTAACATATTTTGTTATATTAACAACTGCTGGGAAGCAAAAAAAATGTGAACACCCTGTTGTGGCACAAACCTGTCATCCCAGCACTCAGGAGGCTAGGGCAAGACGATTGCTGCCAGTTCAAGACCAGCCTGGGCTACATAGTAAGTGCATAGAGAAACCCAGTCTTAAAAACCAACCAGATTCCTGAGCTCTGCATCATGTTGGAACTTTGGGCACTGGGAGAACAGGCGGCCTACTCGCCACCCTGGTGAGCAGCTGGAGCCTGGCAAGCCACTAGTGCACCAGGGCGAGAACTATCAGCGATTCCTGAGCTCTGCATCATGTTGGAACTTTGGGCGCTGGGAGAATAGGCGGCCTACTCACCACCCTGGTGAGCAGCTGGGCACCTGGCAAGCCACTGGTGCACCAGGGCAAGAACTATCAGTGATTCCTGAGCTCTGCATCATGTTGGAACTTTGGGTGCTGCGAGAACAGGTGGCCTACTGGCCACCCTGGTAAGCAGCTGGGGCCCTGCTGGTGCATGGGCTAAGAATCAGACATTGATCCATCCCCCTCCCTGTTAGCAAGTCAGCACCGGCAGTCTGAGTATCTTTTTGGAGGATGAATGTATACAGCATGGCAAGTAAGGGGGATTTCCTTCTACCATCTCTTTGAAGGCAAATATTTTTATCACTGTTTTGCTCAATTTTGATTAATGGTACTGCTTTATCCAATATTCTGTTTTTAAAAGTTCAATATTTCCTTCCATTTTCCTCTACCTGATTGAAAGAACAGCTAATGTGAACAAAATGGGCTGTACTATTTTGCCCATTGCTCATGTCCTGGTGACCTGCTCTGAGGTTCTGTGGTAGTTTTAATGCACTGTGGTCACATGGGTTTGTTCTGTCTTGTTCTGCTGTATTTTGCCACCTTCAAAAAAAAGTAGATAAGAAAGTAACAAAATACCTCTAAAAATCTCCCAACTCCACCAAAGCTGATCCATGGATCATGGATGAGGAGAAACTCAAAAACAAGGCAACAGAATTATATAAGGTGATTAAAAGTATATAACAACAACAAAACAAGTCAGTAAGGTACTGAGCAACCTGAAACAGGATACAACTAAGCAGATAATGAACTTAAAAAGTAAAAAGAAGAAAAGAAAGTGCTCTAGAGGATATGGCTGCATGTATGTTTGAGTGTGTAGGATTGATAACTATGTTCCTAAGTTGTTACTGGGCCATTGAACTTTGCAGTCTCACTGTTTGAATGTCCACTTTGTATGCTTTAAGTTTGTAACTTTAACAACTAGGTCTAAGAAGACAATATGTAATTCATCAACTAGTGATTTCTTACTGCTCATTTTTTTTTCTGAAATTCTGTATTGTTTCTACCCCTTTTTCTGTTTTGCTTTTTTTTCTCTTTAAATAAAAAAAACCAAACAAACAAAAAACAAAACTGAGTGAACCACAAATTTAAACAAGTGTGTTTGCACATGCCAGTCATTCCATCTCTTGGGAACCTGAGGCAGGAGAGTTTAAGGCCAGGCTGAACTACATAATGAGACCCTGCCTCAAAAAAATTGTAAATGATAGTTTGTCCAATATTTGAGTTCTGTCAGTATATTAAACATGCTAAAATAATATTAAAAGTTAAATGGTTTGCAGTAATTCTTTATCTTCAGATCTTGTGTTTTGGTGGGGTTCAATTCATGAAAAATTCTTTGTATATTCCAAATGTTTAAAAAAAGTTCAAAAGATTTTTAAAAATTAGGCAAGTTTTTTTAAAAATTAAAAGCTGTTTAAAAATACCTGCTTCTCTGTTTTTGTGTATTGGTGACTTCATTCATATACAGATTGTATGCTAGGATCTATTTCAGCAAAACACTCCTGGTATTTGGGGAGTGGGTACAGAGGGAGAGAGATTAGGCTTTGGGGAGAAAAAGAAATGCACCTCTAGTTTGGTGGTGGTCTGGGTGAAGTGTCTCCCAGGGAATGATTTAAGGAGCAACTTTTTCTGGAGGCTGACCTGAATTGTGTTTAATAACTGAACACATACAATGGTTTTGTTTAAAGGTACCCTCATTGCTGTGTTTGAATATCAACCCCCACTTTCAAAACCTTACCAACCAGGGCTGTATTGCAGGAAAGAAAGAAGTTCCACTATTTTTTCTTTTGGGGTGTTCTCAAAATATAAATATGAAAATCCTGCCAGATTGTTCACTATGTAAATGTGTGTATTAAAAAAATTTCAGCTAGCCAGCTGGCTAAGGAGAAAGGCCACTATTTGGGTGAATTGTGAGAAGAGAACCCCTTGTAGGGATGAGAGAACTGGTAGGGTAGGGCATATAGTTTAGCTGCAAGAGAGGGGATGGGGAGGGAGAGTAAGAAGAGGCTGGGAAGAGAGATATAAGCTAGCTGAGAAGTGAGATGAAGGTCGGTGACTAGGCAGCTTAAGACTGTGAACCCGGCATAGTAAGGAAACCCAGGAGAGGCTAGGGGACACAAGTCAAACAATGGAGATGGCTGGGGAACAGAGCATAGATAGTGAACCTAGCTATAAGAAGGGACCCAAATGGAGTGTACAGTGCAAGACAGTGAGGAGGCCTGACTGAGCACATGGGCAAAGGCTAAGGAGGGGCTCTAAAAATGAGGTATTCTGCTGGAGGGGATGCCTAGGGTCAGGAGAGATTCATTCTGGCTAAGGTTGGGGGTTTTGATAGACAGCAGTGTAAAGGGCACTGGCTGAGAAAGAAGGCCTGGTGAGGAGAGGACACCTGGCAAGGAAGAAGGTCCAGGATAGGGAAAGGAACACAGGTGGTAAAAGGCTTCTGTGTGGGGAAGGTGAGCCAGCTGGAGCCAAATATATATGGAGAGTAAGGAGGCATGGCTTGGGAAGGGAAGCTGTCTGGGGACTGAGATGCATTCTGGGGAAAGTCTTGGTGGGAGATGGGGTGCTGGGTGAATAATAGGGCAGGAAAGTGCAGGGTTGTAGAAGGAGGAATAGGCAGGTGAAGAGGCAATTCATTAGTGCAAAAGGCCAGGCTGGGAGGGCACAGAAGATTATGAAGGCTAGTGAATGGGGAAATGGTTGGCACAAGCTGCCTGGAAGACAAGGAACACATGATAAGGAATGGGGTCTGGAAGGAGAAGAGGCCTTTTTGGAAAAGAGGTGTTGGTTGGGAAACAGAGTGTACCTGGAGGAGGAGGACTAGATAGGGACTCACTCTGGTAAAGGACGCATCAGTCTTAGAAGGTTGGAGTGATCTGGAGTGGGGACATGATCTGGGAAAGGAACCTAGCTAGGCACAAGAAGCTGGCTCAGAAAAGGGAGCATAGACAGCAGAGGGGATCCTTGCTGAGGAATTGCGCCTGGATGGGGAGCAGGGCCTAGCTGGGCATGGGACACAGACTGGAGATGTCCTGTGTTATGAAAGGTCAGGGAAGGAGAAAAGAGCCTGATTGGGACTGGGGGTGTCTGATGGTGCAAGCTTAGTGAGCAGAGGAGCCAGGCAGGGTAATGGCAGGACAAAGAGGAACACACTACAGAAAGGGATCTAGTTGAGTAAGGAAACAGAGACAGGAAAAGCGGACTTATCTGTGGACAGAGAACAAAGTAGGGAAGGAGGCCTGGGTATAAAAGTATAAATAATGGGGCTGGGGATTTAGCTCAGCGGCATAAGTACCTGCCTTGCAAGCACATGGTCATGAGTTCGATCCCTGGTACCGATTTAAAAAAAAGAAACTCAGAAAGTATAAATAATAAACAGGGTGGAGTGCTGGGCATAGTGCGACATGCCTATAATCCCAGCACTCCAGCGGCTCAGGTTGGAGGATTGCTGTGAGTTTGAGGCCAGCCTGGGCTATGTAGTTCAAAATCAGCCTGAACTATACAGTAAGACCCTGTCTCAAAAATAAAGAAACAAACAAAAAATAGGGTGGTCAGAAAAAAAGAGAGCTGGTCAGAAAAAGAGGGTCTGGGTGGTCAAGGGAAGGAGACCTAGTTGAGTCAGGAGCCAAAGCACAACAAAGGTGTCCCTGTCTATTAAATGGATCATCTGGCTGAGGGAAGGGCCATAGGCTATCAGGTGTAACCCAGGCTAAAGAAGGGCACCATGCAGGAGAGCAAACATAAATGGAGAGGAGGACATAGGCTATGATGAGTATGTGCCTGTCTTGTAAAAGGAGCAGAGACTTACAAGGCTGGCACAACCTGAGGGATGGAGCCTGGTAGGGAGGGACCCTGGAGTTTGTGAAGACCTTGGCAGGAAAGGTTTGCCTGACTAGAGGAGGACTCTGGCAGGGGAAGGGGCCATGAAGTCATAGCTAGAAAGGGGAACCTGGCAGTGGGAGAGATTTAAATACTGAGAACAATATTGGCTGGAGATGCATAGTGTACCTGGTCAGGAGAGGAGGCCTAGCAGTTACAGAGGGACTAAGGAAAGGGATCAGATAAGATCCAGACAGAGATCCTAGCTGAGTGAAAGCACATGGCTGAGGAAGGGGGCCTAGCTGAGGACAAGGCACAGAGTAACGATGAGGGTCAGGATGAGGAGAGGGGCCTGGCTGGGCAAAGGGAATCAAGTGGGGTCAAGGAGCCTGCCTGGAGACAGGGATATGTGATGAAGGAGTCCTGACCAGGCAAGTGGCCTGGGCTCAGGTGGAGTTACTATGTGAGTGAGGCAGTACAGGTTTAGACACAAATTCAGGCTGGGGGAGATTACCGGGTTGCCAGCCATTACCTATCTGTCCAGGGGCCACAGCCTAGTGTAAGGGCCTGGGGAGAATTGTTGCAGAAGGAAGTACTGGCTGGGTGATGTTGCCTGAGGGTGGCATAGGTGGGTATAGGCAAAGCCTGTCTGACAAGAGAAAGAGACCTGGTTGGGGAAGGGAACCTCGCTTGAAGGTAATGCATAGATGAATGTAGGCTGGCTAAGTGAGGGGGTTCGGTAGAGAAAGCCTGCATGGGCAGTTTAAGGGCTCCTACTAGAGGTGTGGGGAGAGAGGCAGGCAGAAGGGGGTTTGGTTGGTATGCAGTGGAGACTAACCTATGGTACGTGTTCCACAGTGGGTTGTTTATATCACTGAAAGATCTGAAAGGGTTTCCATCACTGGTATAGGGTGTAGATTGGCTTAGGATATAAAAGGAATTCCTGGATTTTGAATGGAGAAGAGCTAGAGAATAGCACTGGTTGGAGAAGAAGGCACTAACTAGGTAAAGGTTTCTGAGGGTGTATCAAATACATAAGCTGTAGAGGAGGTGGCTTGAGATGGGGCACTGTTGTAAGAGAAATGTCCTCAGGCTTGAAAGGACGAATAAGCTCAGCAGGGGCCCCAACTGGGGAGGAGAATAATAGGTTGTTTAAGTGGGACAATGTGGACCTTGCTAACTATGCAGTGCTGGTGCTACCCAAGGAATTCTGTTATGCATATCATCAAGGTGGCCAAGTCCCATTTTACAGGCTTGCCCCTGAATGTAAGAGAAATAACTAGTCCTCTCTTGTGAAACCTTATGATCTTATTGGGTCTGTTGCTAGCTACCCCCATTAGATCTGTCTCTGGTGGAAGAGAGATGGAATCATTAACTCAGGTCACATCCTAATTATATCCAGGGCACAAACTTCACTGTGAGATATGGAAGGACACAAGGAATTTTCAGTCTGTTCCATTCTGTAGCAGTGACTCACAGTCACAGAGGATAGCAGCTGTTTTTGGCAATTTCTTGTATAAAAGCCATAGGGCACTATTTCCCAAGGGAGTCCAAATTTCAGAAGTAATTTTTATTTATTTACTGTTTTTCTTTTACTCATTACTTTACTTCTCCTTTCTTTACATAGCAACTAAAAATAAGATGCCTGCCTTATGCATGTTTTGGCCCTGGAGTCAGACATCTATCCAGGCTAAAAGCTCAACTCTCTCACTCACTTCCTATCTTTGTGACTTTAGATAAATCACGTAATCTTTTTGGGCTTCAGTTTCCTCTCTGATAACATAGGACAATCAATGCTTGTCTTAGATATATCTCTTGAGGAAGTTAGAAGCTTTAAAGGAAAATACATATAAAGTGCCCAATAAATAAATGTTCAGTAGTGTTAGCTACAATTAGTTTCTATCTAGATCATGACTTAATAGCTTTGGCAGCAATCACTCCTTGATTTTGTCTGTGGCAGCTTTTGAGGCCACTTGGCCTTTTGCTGTTGAGGTGTAAGCAGAACCTCTCCTATGGCTATCTGTCCCAGCTGTCTCCACCAGAGCTTCTATGGGAGCTCACCTGAAGTACTGCCCTATGGACAGGGTGGCCTGAATTCTCAGGCCAGAGTATCTTCTTTTCAGGCTTTTTGTACACATACACATAACAGACTCAGTTATTTTAAAGAACGAAATTGGTAACATTCTATTAAAATTGCTTTTTTTTTTTTGGTCTTTTAAGACAAGGTTTCACTATGCAGTTCAGGCTGGCTTTGAACTCACTTTGTAGCCCAGGTTGGCCTCAAATTTATAGCAATCCTTCTACTTCGGCCTCCTGAATGCTGGGGTTACAGGAATGTGCTACCATGCCTGGATTAAAAATGCTTTTTTGTTGTTGTTCTTTTTAAGACAGGGTTTCGATATACAGTTCAGGCTGGCCTTGAGCTCACTTTGTAATCCAGGCTGGCCTTGAACTCACAGTAATCCTCCTGCTTCCCAAGTGCTAGGATTCCAAGCATACATCACCGCACCTGGCTTAAAATTGCTTTTTAAAAAACTTAATGCATTGTAAAAATTTCCTTATATCTTTACACAGTCTTCAATATTTTATTTCAATTTCTTATTTTTTATTAATATATGTTTGGAGTATATATATATATTCCCCAGGAGAAGTTGGCACATGTACACATCTTATTTCTTTATTCATTCTTTCCCCCTTCCCTTCTTCCTCTTTCCTCTCATCCTTTGTCCCCTTTCCTTTTGCAAAAGAACTATCTACATATTTCTTATTATCTATATTTATTTTGTTTTTTATATTTTGGGTTTTTCATATGAGGGCAGCCATGTGATATTTAACTTGCATGTCTGACTTATTTCACTTACTATCATGGTCTCAATATAATCCATTTTTTTCAGAAATTACTGAAGCTTATTCTTTTTAATGGCAAAGTAGTACTCCATTGTATATAAATGCCACATTTCTTTGTCCATTCACCTGTTGATACATACAGGCTGATGTCAAGATTTTGATATTATGAGCCATGCTGGCATAAATATATGTATGCATGCATCCCTGTAATATGATATCTTAAACTCTTTCAGGAAGATATGCAAAGGAAGTATAGCTGGGTCAAATGGAATTTATAGGTTTAGTTTCTTGAGGCCTCTCCATACTGGTTTCCTCAGTGATACTACTTTACATTCCCACCAGTAACGTGCAATAGAAAGAGTCCTTTCCCTCTGCCACTTCACCATTATTTGTTTTTTGAGTCTTTGTTAATAGTCATTCTTTCTGGAGTAAAATGGAGTCTCAGGTTTTTTTTTTTAAATTTGCATTTGTTTATTGACCAGAGATGTTGAACATTTTTTATGTATTTATTGATCATTTGTACTTTTTCCTCTGAGAAATGTCTGTTTAGTTCATATGCCCATTTTTTTTTTAGTGCTCTGTTTTGTTTTCTGTTTTTTGAGACAGGGTCTTACTATGTAGTCCAGGCTGATCTTGAACTCACTATATAGTTCAGGCTAGCCTTGAACTCATGGTGATCCTCCTGCCTGAACTTACTGAGTTCTGGGATTATAGTTTTTTGAGATTTTTATGCCTGCATTCTAGCCTATGAATGTACCATAGTTTATTTATCTAATTCTATTTTTGGATATTTAGATTGCTTTCAATTTCTCACTATCATATATGCTACTGTAATATCCTCGTAGTGAATCTTTGTCTATATTTTCTGTTGATTTTCTTTTGATAAGATTTCAAGAGATGATCTAGGTTGAAAGCAGAGGTTTTTAATAATACTGAAAAATTGGCTTCCAGGAAGATCAAATCAGTATTTATATGTTCTTTCTTTCAGGTTTTAAAATTCTTGATTTTTATAGTTAGCTATATTTAACATATACGCCTGGAAATTACTTGGATGCAATGTAAGTACATAAATTGATTTTCCCCAATTTGAGAGCCGATTAGCCCAGCACTATTTATTCAGTGATCCACCATTTCACCACTGATTTGAAGTGCTTTCACATAAATTACATTTTTAAGAGAGTGACTCTTTCAATTATTCATGGCTGTATTTTGGTGACCTCAATCTGAAACTGTCTGAAGCCTTCCATTCATGCATTCATTCAATATTTACTGAAGACAATAGCAATAAACAATAGCTTAAAGAAATAAAAGATCTAGTCTCACTGCTCTTCATGCAGCGGAAATGGCAGACAGGGAAATGGACAGAAAATAACATGATCGATAGGTAATGGAAAGAAGCACTGAGAAAGGAAGCCTCCTCCGACTTGTGGCATCAGGCAGGCTTGGGAAGAGCTTCTGGAGAGCACAGCCAAAGCAGAGGCCGGAGGAATGAAAGAGCGGGCTGTCTTCCTGTTCAGTTCAGCCAAAGGGGAAAGGTGAAAGAGGCTGGAGAGAGGCAAGTGAGGTCTCCAATGTTGAGTAAATATTGTTTTAATATTACAAATGAAATAAATACAAATTAAATGAGATGCCATTTTTATCAGTCACATTAATAATGAGTGATAATCTGGTGTGTGATGGAAGAATTTAGAAACTGGCATTGTGAAACATTGCTGATGGCTTAAAAACAGATACCATCCCTTTGGAGGGCACTCTGACACCAGCTATCTAGTTTAAAGCACTATCATTTCTTTTTTTATATAGGTGTCAATATGCAGTTTTTGCATGTATGGGGCTAGAGTACATAGTTAAAATAATTGATTACTTCTGAGGAGGAAAATCGGGTTGCAGGGGAGAAAGGATGTGAGAGAAACTTTCCTGAGGGGGTAGAAATGGGTAGTTCTTTTTTTTTCCGTTTCTGGTGCTGGGGATCAAACCCAGGCCCTTGAACATGCTAGGCAAGAGCTCTACCACTGAGCTACATCTCCAGCCCCAGCTTTTACTTTGAAAACAATTCAAACCAGGTGTGGTGGCATACAACTGTAATCCCAGCACTTGGGAGGCTGAGGCAGGAAGATCGCTGCAAGTTTGAGGCTAGCCTGAAATACATAGTGAGTCCCTGTTTCCAAAAGTAAAAATAAATAAAACAAATAAACAATGTAGTAGTATACTGTTTAATTTTTGTATTGTGGTAAAATATGCATGACATAAAATGTGCCACTTTAACCATTGTTTTTAATTTTGATTGGACTGTAATATGTTGCTTTTTTCCATTTATGTGATTTGATATACAAAGCAATATCTTGAAGAAAATTTCCATTTTCCCTTGTTGTTAGTATATATTAGAGAAGTTTCATATGCTAAATAGTTGTAAAAATCATTATCAAGAAGACTCCTGTCTTCTAAGTCTCTTGCAAGAGAAGGCACCAAGGCCCCTGAAGTAGTGCAAATGGGGAAGCTGCCAGGCCTACCTTTTTGCCTTTCCTTCCTAGAAGTTTCAGGACACATGGTACTGTGGTTATTCTCTCTGCATTTTAGCTATTTTTAAGCATACAATTAAATGACATTGTCCATTCACATTGTTTTGTAACCATCACTACCATTCATCTCTAGAACTTTCTCATCTTCTCAAACTGAAACTCTGTTCCTATTTTCTTGTTGTTATTGTTGTTGTTTTGAGAAAGGACCCCACAGTGTTGTGCAGAGTAGACTGGGACTCTTGGGATCAAGTGATACTCCTACCTCGCTATAGCAGAGAGTGCAGGTGCTAACTCCTCACTGTCCCTTCTCCCAGCCCCTGGCAGCCAGCATTCTACGTTCTGTTTCTGTGAAACTGACTACTCAGGAACCTTGTCCTAGAATAATTATACAGTATTTGTCTTTTTATGTCTTTATGTCTGCCTTATTTTATCTGGCTCAAAGTTCTCTTTATCTTTTTTATAATGTGGTTAAGTGAGAGATACAACTTTAATCTCCATTAGTACTCATATGGACTCAAGCTGACTCTAGCAACCAAATTAATACAAGTCTGGTTAACATGGGTGGAGTATACATGTTTTATTAAGTTTACATGTACATAGGATCTTTACAAGAGAATGAAATACAAAGAAATGGCCAAAGCAAGTTGCTTTTTGTACCTTTTACACAAAGAACGCTAAATGAATGAAAGAATGATGATCTCTGGACTAGGGTAAATTGAAAGATGTCAGTAAGAGAAATGAGGAGGGGAAGCAAATGGAAGATAAAAGTTAACTGAAAGGTTTTGTTATTAAGGTTCATTACAGCCTTAATTACCAGACTCTGGTGATGAAGTCTATTTTCCTACCTTTGGGAGAGAATACTCCTTCCAAAAGAAACATTATGGCTTGCTGTCTATAGAAAAAGGCAGTTCTGTTGGTCCTTTCTGCAATTATAGTTGCTTGGTTCCTTAACTTAAAGTAACTGATACTCCAACTCAGCATATTTTGACATAGCATATCCTTAACTTCTTCTGAAGCACATGGTAAATTCTCATTTTTTAAGGCTGAATAATATTTCATTGTGTGTCTCTAATGCATTTTGTTTACTTATTATATCATTGCATATTTACATATAGTATTTTATCTATGTATTATCTGGAAACAAAAAATAATTTTAAAAAACTGGGACAGAACCAGGTATGGTAGCCCATGCCTATAATCTTAGCACTTGGGTTACCAAAGCAGGAGGATCACTGTGAATTTGAGGCCAGCCTGGGCTACATAGCAAGTTGAAGCCCAGCCTGAACTAGGTAGTGAGACCTTGTCTCAAAAACAAAAACACAAACAAAAACAAAAAACACTAAAAAGACAAACAAAAAAAAATCTGAACAGTTCCCTTTCTTCTTTTTGCTGTGAAATAGCATAGATTTGTATGTTCCTTGAAAGTTTAAAATAATTGAGTCAGTTGTGGAAATAAATCTGGGCATTTTAAATCAGTATATATGTGTGATATATATAATTATATTCATCTTGCAGACTTGGTATATATATATATATATATATATATATATATATATATATATATATATTACATCTTGTTCATTTTCACTCCCCTTCCCTATTTTCTCAAATCCCCCTTCCATCTCCAGTCTACCTCCCTGTTTCCTAACATTTCTCTTTTATATTGTTCTTTAAATTATATTTTATAGTTTTTATGTAAGAAAAACCATCTAATACTTAACTTTGTGTCTGATTTACTTAGCATTATGATCTCAAGGTGCATTCATTTTCCTACAGATGACTCAGATCTGTCCTCGTTATGACTCAGTGGTGCCTTGGTTCAGAAACACTTTTGTTTGCAAAAAATTTGGTTAGCAAACAGAAGCATTTGGCTAAATTTTGGTTTTTTGTTTGAGAACCCTGTAACAGGTCATGAACATGACTGAGGTGATCTTTCGCACACCAACATAAGCATGGACATCTTTTTCAGAATCATGGAGTGAATTAAGTTCATGAACTGAGGCACCATTGTACTACATTTTCTTTAAGCATTCATCTGTTGATAGGCCTATAGGTTGCTTCCAAGAGTTAGCTATTATGAGTTGTGCTACTCTAAATACCGATAGGGGATCTGCATATATCACTATAATATGACTCTTTCAGGAAGACACTCAAAGGAGGGTGAAGCGGAATTTTTATTTTTAGATTTATGAGCATCTCCATACTGATTTTCATAGTGGTTGTAGTAGTTTACATTTCCACCAACAATGTAGAAGATTCCCCCCACCAACTTCACTAGCATTTGTTGCTTTTCAGGTCCTTGAGAACAACCATTCTTTCTGGAGTAAGATGGAATTTCAATAGTGTTTTAATTCACATTCCTCTAATAGACAAAGATGCTGAGCTTTTTTTCATGTACTTATTGGACATTTGTACTTCTTCTTTTGATAAATCTCTTCTTTTTCAATTGCCCTGTTTTGATTGGGTCTTTTATTGGGGGGGCGTCTAATTTTTTTAAGTTCTTTATATTAGTTCTCTGTCCAAAGAGTAGCTGGTATAAATTTTCCCCCATTCTGTAGGTTCTTTCTTCACTCTGTTTGTTTTTTCTTTTGCTGTGCAGATTTGTATTTTGATATAATCACATTTGTTAGTTACTGATACTAGTCCTGTGCAATTAGAGTTCGGTTTAGACAGCCCTCACCAATGCCTATGTCTTCAAGACTTTTACCTATTTTATCTTCCAGTAGATTTAGTATTTCTGTTTGCCAATATCATGTTAAGAATTTTTGCATCTATGTTAATTACAGAGAATGACCTGTAGTTCTCTTCTTTTGGTTGGATCCTAGTCTGGCTTACGGATCAGGATAATATTAGTTTCCAGGAATGATTTTTGAAGTACTTCTTCTCCCTCAATGTCATTCAAGGGTTTGAGGAGTATTGGCATTAGATCTTCCCTGAAGTTCTTGCAGAATTTGTCTGTGAATCTATTATGTCCTGGGCTTTTTTTTTAGAGACAAAACAAAGATATTTTATAAATGTGTCCTAAACTGGTAAAACAAAACACATCCTCAGTTATAAAATGTGCAAAATATAATAAATATATAGAACCTACAACCTGAGGACAGTAGAATAATTATAATGTTACTACTTGACTGGATTAAACAACTTATTCCCAAAAAGAGAGCCAATGATGGATGCATTATTAACTACATAAATTTTAGGTTTCCTTCAGATCAGGTAATGGTTTTATGCCCTTTATATTATTTACATCCAAAGGCTTTCATGACAGAGGAACTTTTACAGTACATGAAAACTGTTATGACTGACATTTTTCTTGTATTTTTCTCATTCACACAGTTTCAAGCCAGTGTACATTCTTGCATGTGGGCTTACTAAAGATTTTTGCACATCTGTTCTGTTTTTCTCAATACTGTGTTCTTTCAACCCTGTGAATAGAACCTAGTTGCCAGAGGGTTCCTCAATCTTCTCTGACAGGAGGCCCCTCTTTTAGACATTCTCAAATGTGTTATGGTGGTTGTGGGATAAAGAGGCCTTCCACATTCTATACTTAGGGATTCTGGAGAGTGTGAGTCCTTACATGATTTTGCAAATAACCATAGCGCCTAACGACTCTCCCACATTCATCACAAGCACAGTATCTGTCCCCATTGTGAGTTTTTCCATGCCTTAGCATTTTGCCATATTCTCGGAAAGCTTTCCCACATAGCTCACACACATAAGGTTTCTCTCCATTGTGGTTTCTTTCCTGTATTCAAAGAGTACTGGCACAAGTGAAGGCTTTTGCATAGTGCTTACATACAAAAGGTTTCTCTCGCGTGGATTCTTTCATGTATTTCAAGGAAACTGGAACATCAGAAGGATTTCCCACATTGCTGGTATATATAGGGTTTTTCTCCAGTGTAAATTTGTACATGTCTTTGATAGTAGTTTGAACAAGATAAGGTTTTCCCACACTGCATACATGCATAAGGTTTCTCTTCAGTGTGAGTCCTTTCATGATTTTGAAGGTCACAGGTCTACTTAAAACCCTTATGACATTATTTACATTCATGGAGCCTTTCTGTACATTCCTGATACTCAGATGGCCTGTGTTCATGGTTAATTATGATGTGCCTCATAAACAATGAAAGACTACTGGCCACTTCTTTACATATGTGGCTTTTATGTTATTTTAACCTAGAAGTTTTCTTGTTTACTCTATGATTTGGAGTCTTGCTGAACATTTCTCCATGTTGTCTACTTTCTTTATGTTCAAAGAATCTGTGTAGCGCTTGACATCTTAGATTTCTGTTGAGACTTCTGTACTCATCTTTAATGGTCTGGTATTGCTATTTTTGACCTACAGAGGCCAGTCATTACAGCTCTGTAGAGATTCTTCTGGGAAGGCTTCAGCAAAGCCCACTTCTCCTGGGTGAAGTAAACAGTCACATTCTCAAAGGTCACTGACTCCATCCCTGTATCTCAGGTCTCTGGGTCATCCCCACACACCCCACAGTCCGCACCACAGACAGTGGGGATTCAGACCCAGAAACTCATGACAATTTTGCATGGTAGTGGTGTCCTTGGCTTTTATTAGTTAGTAGTGTTTTTATTCCTGCTTCAATTTCATTGCCTGATACTGGATTTTTCAAGACTTTTAAGTCTCCTTGGCTGTTTTGGTATTTTGTATATCTGTAGGAATCTCTACATTTCTTCTGAGTTCAATTTTTTGGCATACATGTTTGTGAAGTCATCATCAATAATTTTCTGAATTTTGGCAGTGTCTATTGTGATTTTACCTCTTTCATTTCTAATTGCATTGATTAACCAGCTCTTTAATTTATTAATTCTGTGTATTTTTTAAAAAGTCTCCATTTCACTGATTTCTGCACTAATTTTTACAACTTTCTTCCTTGTACAAGTTTTGAATTTGGATTTTTCTTGTTTTTCTAGGACCTGGAAATGCATCATTAGTTTATTTATTTGGGCTCATTCTGTTTTTCTGATGTGGGCATTCACAGCTATAAACTCCCCTCACAGGACTGTAATCATTGTATTCTATAAGTCTTCGTATGTTTTACTGGCATTATCATTTAACTCTAGAAACTGATTTACTTCTGTCTTAATTTTCTCAGGAATCCATTGGTTATTTAAGAGTGTGTTATTTGGGCTGGGGATTTAGCTCAGTGGTTCCAATGCTTCCCTGGTAAGCATGAGTTTGCGAGTTTGATTCCTGGTACAAAAAAAAAAAAAAAAGGTGTTATGTAATTTCCACATGTTTGCATAGTTTCTGTGGTTTCTTTTGTTATTGATTTCTAGTTTCATTGCACTGTGATCTGATACTATGCATGGTGAAATTTCAATTCTTTTGCATTTAATGAGGCAAGCTTTATTAGCTAATAAGTGGTTTATTTTGGAGAAAGTACCATGTGCCGCCAAAAAGGATGCATATTCCATTGTAGCTGGGTGGGACACGGAAATCTCTATTAAGTCTCTGTTTAAATATTTGGTTCAACTCTGACATTTTTATGGATTTTTTTCTTTAGTTGATAGCAATATTTGTGATAGTGGAGTATTGACTGTAACAGGTTTCCTGTTATAATTTTATTGATGTTTATCTGATCATTTATTTCTATTAGTGTTTACTTTATAAAGTAGTGTGCACTGGTGTTGGGTGCATATATGTTTGTAAGTGTTGTCTGTTCCTATTGAATTGTTGCATTAACCAATACATAATGTCGTTCTCTGCCTCTTTTGAGGCAAGTATGAATGCCCAGCTTAGACAAGGAAGACGTCTATAAAGTAATTCCAAACATAAACTCAGGAGACCAAAAATATGACTAAAAGTACAGCTTGAAATCCACTTTGTCTGAAACTAGGATAGCTATTCTGGCTTGTTTTCAGGTTCCTCTTGCATTGTTTTTAGTCTATGAATTTCTTTTAGTGTTAAATGGATTTTTTATATATACAACATATCATTAGATTGTAGTTTTGATTCATTCTACTAATCTGTATCTTTTAATTAGCAAATTGTTATAATTGAAAGATATTGATGTCTTGTCATTGTACTATTTTCCTGTTGCTGTCTTTGTTTCTTTCCCTTTTACTTAATTGCTGGTCTTACCTGATGCATTCATTGTATTGGACATTTTTGACATCCTTAGTTTTATTGTCTCCTTCTAGGACATGCTTGAGAATTTTTTGGAATGTTGGTTTGGGGGTCATGCTTTTCTTTAGGTTCTCTTTGTTGTGGAAGTTTGCAGGATATAATGGTCTGGGTTGGAATTTGTTTTCTTTTAGAACTTGAAATATTTCATTCCGTGGTCTCCTTGCCTTTAAGGTTTATGTTGAAAAGTCTATTGTAATTGTGAGGGTTTTCATTTACAAATGATTTTTAAAATTTTTCTCTGGCAGAATTTAAGAATCTGTTCTGTGTTGGATTTCTGATATTTTAATTCTTATGTGGCATGAAGTGATTTTTTTTCCCAACCATAGATATTCAGAATTCTGTATGCCTCACCTGTATATTAATTTTTTTTCCATATCAGGAAAATTTTTGTCTATACAACATTTTTTATGCTTCTTGTGCTGTCCTCTAATTTTCATTAATTTTATTTTCTCTTATATTAATCTTCTAAGTCACCTAGCAGCTCCTGGATCTAGTTTTCTTCATCTTCTTTTTTAACATTTTATTTAAAGCGAGCAGAAAAATAAAGCAAAATAGAAAAAAAAGGGTAGAAACAATACAGAATTTCAAAAAAAATGAACAGTAAGAAATCACTAGTTGATACATTACATATTGTCTTCCTGGATGTAGTTGTTCAAGTTACAAAATCAAAGCAAACAAAGTGGACATTGAAACTGTGAGGCTGCAAACAGCTCTGATATCTGATCCAACAAAAACCTAGCAACATAATTATCATTCCTACACTCTTAAATATACATGCAGTTATATCCTTTAGAGCACCTGCTCTTCCTCCTTTTGCTTTTTAAGTCCATTATCTGTTTAGTTATATCCTGTTTCAGGTTGCTCAGTACTTTGCTGATCTATTTTGTTGTTGTTATTTAATTTTTAAAATTTTTTCCTTATTTATTTTTATTTTTTATTCATTTATTTATTTATTTTGTAGGTAGAAAAATACAGCAGAAGAAGACAGGACATAGCCAACTGAGACAGTGCAGTGAAATTGGCACAGAACCTCAGAGCAGACCACCAGGACAACAGCAATAGGCACAATAGTACATCTGGTTTTCTTCACAATCGTTGTTCCTTCAATCAGGCAGAGCAATATTGAAGGAAATACTGAATTTACAAGAACAGAATATTGAATAGAGCAATACCATTGATCAAAACAGAGCAAAACAGGGATAAAATATTTGCCCTCAAAGAGATGGCAGAAGAAAATCCCCCTTATTTGCTATATCGCATATAGTCAAACTCACAAGACATGCTCAGATCTCCGGCTCTCACTTGCTAGGGGTGGGGGCAGGATGGATGTTTGATTCTTAGCTGGTGCCCCAGTAGGCTTACAGCTGCCCACCAGGGTGAACTGCCTGCCCATTTTCCCAGCGCCCCAAGGTCCAACATGGCGCGTTGTGAATCTCAGGAAATGCTGATATGGTTCTCGCTCTGGGGCAGCCGTGGCTTGCCAAGCCACAGCCACTTACCAGAGTGGCATGCTGGCAGATCTAGTTTTCTTCTTGTTTTTAAGGTATTTCTTATTAATTGATCATTGATCACAGCCCTGTCCTGTAGATCTGAAACTATGTCTTTACACTCGTCCCTTCTGTTGCCCAAACTTTTAGTTATATTTTTAATCTCCTGAATTTATGTTTTAAAGTATTTTTATGGACAACCATCTTTTTCTATGAGAGGTATTCATGTTTCACACCTCTTTTTTAAAATCCACTAAGTTTTTATTAATATCTTCTCTAGAGTCACTGATCATGTTTCATTAGTGTCATTATCTGATTAGTTATATCTTCACCAAGCACCTTATTGAAATGTTTTACCTCCATTGATATACCCTTTCAGATCTTTCTGCAGTGTGGCTTATGATCTTCTCTCTCTTGGTGCTCTTGAACCAGTTTTGGGGGACTTGGGAATTTTTGGAGACCTTTTGTTTTTATGTTTCTCTGTGTGTGTGTTTTTGTGGTTTCTTTGGCTCAATGCCTGGTTCTTTGGGAGTGAGCCAAAGCACTATTTATGACCCCCATGCAACTCATCTATTGGCATACAGAGAAAACCAGTTGCCAGAATCAACTATGTCACCTTGGGTATAGTAGTAAAGTCCATGACAATAAAGGTGTCTAATATCAACTGGATATTGACAAACCCTAAAAACCACTCATAAGATGCCCTTAACAAGAGCAAAGAGGTCAATTATTTTAGTGAAGATGGGCTCCCAGATATTGACCTATATTAATTCATACAACTAATTTCTGCAGGATGTAAGCAGCCATGCAAGAGTTCAAGCCTACCACTGAACTAAATGCCACCTTCGTCAGGTTCACAATCTCTGATGATTATCCCCACAAAATCTGACCTCCTACCAGAGTATACAGGCCCTATGGTCCTTCTGCCCCAAGCCTGAGCCTCCTAGAATATCTCAGGAGATCCCTGTTAGTTCTCCCATTCCGCAAGGCTATCACCTCATCTCTGTTAAAAGGTAACCCTTTAGTTCTAGAAGGTATCTCTCTTCCTTAATGTTGGTCTCGTCTTCAATCTTATCAGTCTTTTGGTTGTCATTTCTGTCATTTTGAAGTGTGGAGAACCCAGGAGCAGAGCTGGCTAGGCTTTGGTAGTTTTGACTGCTCTCCTCTCATCTCCTGTGAAGATCATGCAAGGACTGGGCTGGGAAGGGGATGGGAGGTGGGGGTGGGGAGTAGGGAGAGGCTCACAAGACCCTCTGCTTCTACTTCCCATGTGGGTCTCACAGGACAGCAGTAGCAAGAGGGTACAGCAGGATGCACAGTTCCTCCCCGACACTGCTTCCCATGTGGGTCTCACAGGGCTGGGAAGTGTTTGTGTCTTTATGTCTAAGTCTTTGATCCAATATCGCTATGTCTAAGTTTTTGCTTTTAAATAGAATGAACAACAAAAAAAATAGAATGAACAAGGAGGAAAACACCGCCTTGAGGCATGAAGAAAGCTGGGCTTAAAGCTGATAGAGAATGGAGAAATTTTCTAGGCCTCTTTGGCCCAATTGGGTCCTCTTTCTAGAACCACATACATGTGAATACCTGATTAGTTTTTTTTTTTGGGGGGGGCAGGTTTTCGGGATGGAACCCTGTGCTGCTGGGTTGTTTTTTTTTTGTTTTGTTTTTTGTTTTTTGTTTTTGTTTTTTTGCCTAGTAGATCAGGGCTCTACCACTGAGCTACACTCTCCCGCATCAGGTTTCAGTTTGAGAACATACTAGTTTTTGTGGAGCTAAAGCAGCAGCCTGAAGTGGTGACACTGCAATTACTGATTCCAATCCTTGTTCCTAAGTGCAAAACTGCTACTTCAGCCTGGCTTGGAGAGGCCCTTAAAAAGATGTACTCTAATGAATAGGCACAAATGATAGGAATGCATTCTAAAGTATATAAATGGTGCTTGTAAAATATTTGAGGGGGCTTGAAAATAGTTTATTCTTTTAAGTATCCTATTCAGTTCTAGAAAATATATTAAGTATCCCAAATAATAGCTACTGCTTTCTGAGTAGGGACCCAAGAAGATTAGCAAGCATCCCCCAAATAGTCAGAACTGCATTGTTGTTCTCCAGAGAGGCCCAATCTTCGAGATGAAAACAGATCTATGTGATTCCCTTACCTTACTATGCTGTGGTATAGTAAGAAGATGAGGATATTCAGTGGAAATTCTGGGGACTGTAGGGAGCATAGCACAGAAGGGAACAGGGATTCTTTAAAAGCCAGCTTAGATTTAGGCAGGCAGCTCTAAAGGGAAGGGCATTCTATGCATAGTTAATGCCATGAGATAAAACAAAGGTGCCAGCAGTTGTACTTATAGTATCTGTTGCCTTCCTTCTTACAACAGCCCTCACTTCCCTTTTGGACTGCCATCTCTCTTTCACTCTTTTGGGGTAAAGAGTTCACCACTAAGGCATACCTCCTTCAGTTCTGCCAATTAATGCACCACTTCTCTCTGGTCACAGTGGTTGGTTCAAGATGAGTCTGTAGCCTGGGCCAATCTAATGAGAGCAAAACTCAGAATTTAGTGAATGTGTGTATACCTTGTTGCCTTTTTATTTTTATTTATTTATTTATTTACTTTTTGTACCAGAGATTGAACTTATGACCTTATGCTTGCCACACAGGTGCTTATACCTCTAAGCTAAAACTCCAGCCTTGTTGCCTTTTTAAATCTGGGGCCATCTTGTGGCAGTTGGAGGAGGGCTGTAGTTACAACTAAGGGCTGTACTCAAGAGACCTTTTGAAAAGTCACCAAGTCGTATCATGCTATTAAGGCCTTCCTGGAATTGGTGGTGAGTTCACAGTTCTTGGAAAATCTTTATCAAAATGTTTTTTGAAAGAAAGGAGGAAGGACACAGGCAACAACAACATTTTGCCATATTGGAATGCCATGCTCACAAAGCTTTAACTGGATTTCTCAGCTACTTTAAAACCAAGAAGGCATACTCAGGGTTTTCTAGACTCCCCCCATAAAGTCCTCCCTAGGAAATAGTAAGTGGGAATTCTGGGGCCTATGTCAGTCTGAGGTGCATTGTTTGTCCATTACCAAGAATATAAGCATCATTGTAAGAACATGGAGTAAATACAGTTTCTGATCCTTTCCTGTAAAGCCCTGACTCAGTGACCATCTCATACCTGTGATAAGAGATAATGTTATTTCTGTAATTTACCCTTTGAAGAATACTCTATAGTAGCAGTCCTCAACATTTTTAGCACTGGGTCCAGTTTTTTGGAAGACAGTATTTCCACAGATGAGGTTGTAGGATGGTTTCAGGAAGCCAAGCACATTAATTACACACCTCGTTTCTATTAGTATTGCATAATAACAAATAATGAACTACAACTCAAACAAAATGGTAGAGTAGTAATCAACAGCAAAATAAGAATCCAGACACCTGGAAAATAACAACTTGGTGGTGTAAGCTCAGAAATTCAAAATGTGCCTTTACACTCTTTTCTGTTTTTATAACGACTTATGCAATCGCCCCTGTCTATAAGATTTGTGTAATCACCGTTTAAACTTGTAACCTTGTAACTTACCCATTGTGCAATCCCTTGCACCTCCCTGGTTCCTATGGAAACAACCTGATCTTCAAGCTTGTCCCATTCCCTTGTGGTCTGTAGCTTTAAAAACTCTTGCAACCCTCTGGCTTCCCGCCCAGTGCACACTTCCAGGATCAGCTCCTGGGACAGTGTTGCCTCTGAGCTCAGCAAATAAAGTGCTTTTCTTTTTATTTTTGGAGTCTGTTGTTTTTGACCACCACAACTGGGGGCTTGTCCAGGATCCCACCTTTTTGGGGTTCACCCCTTGGACTCCTATTCCTCTATTCTTCCGATGAATTGGACACTTCTGAGGAACAAGACACCAGGATCTTTTTGAACATGGCTTCCTTCTACCGGCAGATACTTCTTACTTTCATTTCATTTTGAATCCTCTGTTCTTGTTCTATTCTTCATTCCTATGTCTCAGTCTATGTTCTGTTCCTTGGGTGCACCCTCTGAACTTTGGTGAATTAAGTCCTTAGGCTTATTCCTGTTTGTGGTAAGACATCACCAAAATTAGGGCGAGTTACTGCCATTTGAGGGAGGAATTGACCTCTGCTGAGTGCACTGTACTTGGGGAATCAAGTTTTCCAACTTGCTCCCATTTGGGTGAGACATCATCAAAATCTTGTCTTAGCTCTCATATACTTTCATCCTCTTGTCCTATTCTTGATTCATCTGTTACTAAAAATTCTTGCAATCCAAGCCAGACCTAATAAGTAAACCACCTCTTAGAAAGTTTTTATATATATATATATATAGATCAGCTGATTAACTTGAGTTAATTCAAATCAGATGATTTTTTGTGGGGCTATTGGTTATTTTAAAACCCCTGGGATGGATCTGTGATTGACAAACAGAAGAGTGGCCACCTGGTAATTTTCACCAGCTCCTGGTTGCAAATCGAGGACCTGCTCCAGTTTCCATAGCATATTTGGGTGATTCTGTGTCCTTGTGGCAGGCTTCTGCCATCTTGTCTTTGTCTTTGTGGCAGGCTTCCACCATCTTGTCTTTGTTCATCTGTAGCCCTGCCTCGTGTACCCACCATTATGTTTCAATCTGCTTTTTCCATTATGTCACCCTTGCAACTTGTTCTTAATCATTTTAAGGACTTTAGGAATCAAGCTGCCAGATATGGAGATCCAGTCTACCCTAAAAAGCTAAGACATTTCTGTGAGCTTGAGTGGCCTTCCTTCAGTGTCAGATGGACTTCAGAGGGGACTTTTAATGTACAAGTCTCTCAACAGGTCTGTCAAGTGATCCTCAGACCCCCTTATAAGCCAACCACACACCCAGATTAGGTGGTCTATATTGAAGTTTGGATCAACTTGATCCAAGACCCACCCTCGAGGATATGAAAACTTTTATGAGAAGGACCCTGGGGAACAAAACCTCCCCTCGTAGTGATGATGAAAACTAATATGTCACCTCCTCCTGTGGTCCTACCTCCTCTTGATGATTCCCCTCTTTCCTGACCCTCTTCTTATTGCTCTGGTCCTGCAAACCCCTACCCCTCCCTCACTGATGCCAAGAGCCCCTGCTCCTCCTAGCCTTCCCTGTACCTACAGCCATTGTCCCCCACCTCCCTCTTCTGCACCTAGGCCTGACTCCACCGAGTCACCACCTTCTGTCCTCACTCTTGAGAAGCCCCTCCCTAGGACTCCTCTCAGGGCACCTTTTTCACATATATCCCCTTTTCCACTAGTGATTTTTATAACTGGAAACTACAGAAACCCCCCTTTTTCCAAAGACCCACAGGCACTACTATCTCTTCTTAAGACTATGACTGCCAACAGCTTTTGCAGGCTCTCTTCACATCTGAGGAACACAAGCAAATTCATACTCTAGTGCATCAATCTGTCCTCGATACCAATGGAGAACTCACTTCAGACCCGATGAGACTTGATGCTGTGTTTCCCTTGACCCAGCCCAATTGGGATCCCAACACAGATGGAGGTAAGGAGGCTCTCAATCAATATCGCCAGACTCTACTCATGGTGCTTCAAGTCACTGCCTGAAAGCCAACCAATCTATCTAAGGTAACTGAGGTGAGACAATTGGCTTCTGGGTCCCTGTCGGCTTTCCTTGAGCACCTTCTAGAGGCCTATCATGTGCATAGATCCGGAGGTACCAGAGAACAGAAGAGCTATTAATATAACCTTCGTTTCCCAGTCAGCCCCTGATATCAAATATAAATTACAGAAATTAAATGTCTTTGAGGGAATGATGTTAGGACAGTTAATGGAAATAGCCCAAAAGGTTTTTGACAAAAGAGAAGATCCACAAGATAAAAAATTGACTAAAATTTTGGCTGTATTGGCAGAAGGGCATACTTAGGCCAAAAAGGAAAAAAGCCAACAAACGAGGGCCCCACTAGATAAAAACCAATGTGCATACTGTAAGGATAAGGGTCACTGAAAGAAGGATTGCCCAAAATTAAAAGCCAAGCTGGAAAAAGGGGAAACTACTCCCTGTGTCTTACTGGAGAAAGACTGACAGTTTCAGGGTTGGTCTGCTCCCCCTGAACCCCGGGTAACCCTAACTTTGGGGGGGGTGACCCAAAGACTTCCTGGCCCACAATAGGGCCAGTTATTCTGTGCTACAGTGCCCCCTTGGGAAATATCCAAAAATACCTTGGCTATTTAAGGAGCCACCGGTGACATCCTACGTTACATGTGGACTCATATTAAGGTTACTCATTTGGGGAACTGAACTTTAACTCACTCCTTTCTTCTGGTTCCTGGATGTCCCAAACCCCTACTTGGCTGAGACCTACTTCATAAACTTCAGGCCAATATTAGGTTTCTCTGAGTATGGTCCTCATGTTCATCTGCAAGATGCCCCTATACACCTCTTGATTACCTGCCCCATTACTGAGGGACACTTATTACTGGCAGAACCAGAAAGGCTTCCTTCAGAGTCTCAGGCCAAATTACTGGACCTCCTCATGCAAGAAATTCTGGTCATGTGGGCTGAAATTAAACCTCCCAGACTGGCTATTAATCACTCACCCCTAGTAATTGAACTCCTGCCTCATGCTATTCCTGTCAGTGTATGTCACTACCCACTCAACCTCCAGGCATGAATAGGGATCTCAAAACACATTCAGAGATTAAAAGAGGCCAACATTCTGATACCTTGCACATTGGCTTGGAATACTCCACTGCTGCCAGTCCAAAAACCTGGGACTATAGACTACCGACCAGTTCAAGACCTAAGAGAGGTAAATAAATGCGCTGTCACCCTCCGCCCAATTATCCCAAATCCTTACATGCTTTTAAGTCTCCTGCCTCCAGACCAAACCTAGTATTCGGTTCTTGACCTCAAGGATGCCTTCTTCACCCTTCCAATTGCTCTGGTGAGTCAACCTATTTTTGCCTTTGAGTGGACTGACCCAGACACTGGGGGTTCATCCCAACTGACTTGGACTAGGTTACCACAAGGTTTTAAGAATGCTCCAATGCTAGTCAACGAGGCCCTAAATAAGGACCTCCAAGTGTTCTGTGGAAAGCACCCGGGGATCACCTTGTTGCAGTATGTCGATGACGTCCTCTTGGCAGCCCCCAGCTATGAGGACTACCTACAGGGCACTCAAGACTTATTACATACCTTAGGATATCTGGGTTATCATGTTTCTGCAAGAGAGGCTCAACTGTGCATACAAGAGTTGACTTACTAGGTTGAAGGCAAGTGGTCCTTGTCCTCTAAAAGAATTGAGGCAATCCTTCAGATTCCTGAGCCTCAAACTCAGAGGCAAATTTGAGAGTTCCTGGGATCTATAGGCTATTGTCTCCTCTAGATACTGGACTTTGCTGAATTAGCTCAACCCCTCCATGCTGCCACAGGAGGCACTCCTTCAGATCCACCTGTTAACTGAAAAGGAGAGCCAAAACTTTCAAAAATTAAAAATGGCTCTTACTCAGGCTCCTGCATTGACTTTACCTGACCTGACCAAGCCCTTTCTGCTGTTCATAGCTGAACAACGTGGAATGGCAAAAGGGTTATTAACTCAAGCTCTGGGACCATGGCAGCGTCCTGTAGCCTATCTCTCAAAAAGGCTAGACTCAGTAGCTACAGGATGGCCAAACTGTGTCTGAGCCATAGCTGACACTGCCTCCACAGTAAAGGAGGTCAATAAATTAACTTTTGGACAAAAACTCCAGGTTGTGGTATCTCATGCAATTGAGGCCCTTCTTAGGGCTCTGCCTGATAGATGGCTCTCCAATGCACAAACTGTGCAATACCAGACCCTCCTGCTTAACGACGACCTTACTGAATTCAAGGAAACCTCTGCCCTTAACCCTGCAACCCTTCTGCCTGATGATGACCCATAGATGCCTAACCACAATTGTCTGGACCTGCTTTCCACAACCACCATTCTCCACCGAAATCTCATTGACCTCCCCCTGGAACATCTGGATACTGTGTATTTCACTGATGGCAGTAGTTTCATCTTTGAAGGTAAAAGGGTAGCAGGGGCAGCTATGACCGCAGAGACACAAGTTGTTTGGGCTCAACCCCTAGACCAAGGTACATCAGCCCAAAGGGCAGAACTCATTACTCTTACAGAAGCCGTGAAATTAGACAAAGATTTAAAGGCAAACATATACAACAGATAGCCATTATGGATTTGCTATGGTTCATGTTCATGGGGCTGTTTACCAAGAAAGAGGACTCCTGACTTCTTCAGGCTCAAAAATTAAAAATGCCCCATATATCCTGGACTTGCTGGCTGCCATCTGGCTACCTAAATCTGTAGCAGTAATACATTGCAGAGGTCACCAAAAAGGGACAGACTCAATATCTAAAGGAAGTTCTTTAACAGATAAAAATGTTCAAAAAGTTGCCTTAAGATCGTCCATGCAGCCTGCGACTCATCTGCTGCTGATTTTACTGCCCTCTCATTTGCCCCAGTTTGTTTACTTGAAATCAAATCAAGAACTGGCTAGACAACTAAAGACAAAATAGATGCCCCCTAAAAATGGTACCAATTGCAAGATAGATGAATTTTGATACCTACAGCTCTGGGAAAAGACTTAATTCTTCAAATCCACCAAGACTCACACTTGGGGGGGCTCCAAATTAGCTGAATTTCTCTGAAATAGATATTTTGTTCCAAGATTGACCTGGCTAACAAAGGAAGTAAGTCAGAGGTGTCCACACACTTCCAAGTAAATGCAAAGGCTGTTGTTATTCAAGAAGGAACTCAGGTCCAAGGAACTTTTCCAGTGGAACATTGGGATTTCATGGACATGGGGAAACTAGAATTACATGGACACAGGTATCTATGTCCTTCACCAGATGGACTGAAGGATCCTCAAAAAAATTAGAATCGGCTTTAATTGTTGTCAAAAAGCTTTTGTATGAGATAATTCCCAGATTCGGCCTACCCCTATCCATAGGGTCCGACAATGGCCCGGCTTTCATAGCTTCTGTAACTAACATAGTAGCTCAGTTATGAAAGATTAATTGGAAACTCCATTGTGCCTACTGTCCCCAAAGCTCAGGCCAAGTTGAAAGGATGAACCATACCTTAAAAAAAAACACTTAGTAAGTTGATCTTGGAGGCTAATGAAAACTGGGTAAGTCTCCTTCCTTTTGCCCTTTTGCATGCTCATTATACCCCATATGTCTCTGAAATAACTCCTTTTGAGACAGTTTATAAAACATTGCCTTCCCTTGTCCCCCATCTTAAAAGTGCCCATTTAGCTGAAACTGCTAACCACAGTTTAATTAAGTCCCTACAGGCTCTTCAACCTGTGCTCACTTCTATCTATCAACTCTTCTGAGACCACCAAGCCAAACCTCTGCCCAAACCAAAGACTCCACTTGTTGCTAATCCAGGAGACCAAGTGCTGCTTAACCATCATTCCTACAACTCCTCTCTTGAACCTCGCTAGACTGGACCATACACCATCGTCATCTGCACACCAACGGCTGTCAAAGTAGCAGAAAAACCTACCTGGATACATCATTCTCACATCAAGGTTGTCCCACCAGATGCCCAGAAAACAGATAAGTGGACTATCACACAGACTGAGAGCCCCCTTAAACTTAAATTGTCAAAATGCTCCTGATAACTCTGTTTTCTCTCAGTTGTTGGACAACATTTACGATGTCCTTCGATCATAACCTGTCTCTCTACACCTGGGAACTAACCAACACCCTGATGGGAGAACTTATAGCTAAAAATACTACTCCCCATGCTATTCTTGTTACAGATCTATGCATTGTCATGGGCCCCCACACCACCTTGCTGAGATCTGCCAACTTGGGACTCAACAATAAATGGGCCCCATCCCAAAATAGGGGTACCCTCAAAGACCTCTATGACTGTAGCTCCCAAAAGGGAAGACAAGCCTTACAAAATATAAAATTTTATGTATGCCCTCGAGAACAGTCATCTGAAAATCCCTGATATTCTGAAATCTGTGAGGGGTAAAATCAGTTTTATTATAGTTATTGGGAATGTGAGTCCATCTCTCCCTGGGGTAATAACGATCCTTTCATAGGTCTTAAAAGATCTTCAAAGCCAACTAGTTGTTGCAAAAATTGTAACCCCCTCACATTTAATTTCAAATAGGTCCATCACTACTCTTGGAATGGGGGAAAAACTTGGGGCATTTGACTATGTGTCTGGATATGACCCAGGAATAATTTTCCACATAAATAGAAAATGGGCCACTGGTTGCCCTACCAGGCCGGCCACTGGGCCACTGGCCCTGCCTGCAGTCTGCCTCATAAAAGCTAATTCCATAACTCTTACTGCTACCTCTCTTGTTGCCACTTCTGAAACCAACTTAGATACCCCCTTTACTGCAACCTCATTTGGAGACTCAACCTGTCTCTGATATATATAGTCCCCTAGACATAATGTTCCAATACTTAAATCACAGTAATCCCAATCTCACTCGTGACTGCTGGTTGTGTTTAGATCCAAAACCTCCTTTTTATGTAGGCACAGCCCTGACTACATCCATCAGTTCAAATATTCCTTCCAAATTAACAATTCCTCCTCTTTGGGAGATTCCTCCCCTTGGTGGTGGGGACAGAAACTCATCTTCACCTTAGGGAATGTTCAAGGTAATGAAACTTGTATCCGATCTGCTGCCTATAACCTCAACCCAAGCCCCTATGCAAACTTTGTTCTGACTCTATTGCAATACCCAATGTTTCTTATATGCCAAGCCAACACCTTGAAGCCCCTACAGGATCTTGGTTTGCTTGCACTTCAGGTTTAACACCTTGTGTCATGCTTGATATACTTACTAGCCATACTGAGCTATATATTCTTGTACACGTATTTCCCCAAATTTAGTGGTATTCTGGCACAAGTGGAAAAAACACTTAAATTTAGAGTTTGACCTCTCTTGGCCACCGTGAGCAGCCCCTGTTTTAATCCTGATCCTTGTGGGATTAGGTTTATCTGGGGCTACAGCTTTAGGGGCTACAAGTTTAATAATTGGTGACAAAAATTACCGTGAATTGAGCACTCTCATAGATAAAGATTTAGTGGCTTTAGAACATTCAATGTCTAAACTAGAAGAATCTCTGGGTTCCTTAGCTAAAATGGTCCTCCAAAATTGTAGATGCCTAGATTTGTTATTTATGAAAGAGGATGGTCTATGTGTAGCATTAGAAGAAGCTTGCTGTTTCTACACCAATCACTCTGGAGTTACCCAAGACAATATAAACAAGCTTAGGAAGAGACTCTATAAATGAGAACAAGCAACAACAAATGAAACAAAATTGGTTCCAGAATCTGTTCTCACTATCCCCTTGCATCCTGCTCACAGCTCTAATAGGACCAATTGTTCTCTTCTTGCTTGCCATGACCATCAGACCATAAATCGTATCCAGGACCGATTTCAAGCTGTTAAAATGCTTGTACTTAAACAAGAAGGATATAACCCGTTGCCCACACATGATTATACAATGGAGTCAAAGATTTGACTCAATGACCAAAAGCAGTGGGGAATGTTGCAAGCTCAGAAATTCAAAATGTGCCTGTACACTCTGTTCTCCTTTTTGTAACAACTTATGCAATTGCCCCTGTCTGTAAGATTTGTATAATTGCCATTTAAACTTGCAACCTTGTAACTTACCTGCCTCCCTGGTTCCTGTAACTGCTTGTTCTACTCCCCTGGTTCCTATGGAGACAAACTGATCTTCAAACTTTATCCCTTCCCCTTGTGGCCTGTAGCTTTAAAAACTCTTGCAATCCCCATTCCCTGCCCAGCACACAGGTCCCCATAGGCTCCTGGGACAGTGTCGCTGCTGAGTTCAGCAAATAAAGCACTTTTCTTTTTATTTTTGGAGTCTGTTGGTTTTGATCACCACTCTTGGTAGAGAAAAAAGTAGAAGATACCCAGGAATTGGGAGTAAAATTAGAAACTACAGAGAAGCTAGAGAAATGGAGCACAATGCAGAGAGAAAAATGAAGCAGTCTGAAAGCTTAACCCCAGTGCTCAGGGTGGGGAGCTTGTTTCTGCACACAGAAGGTAAGTCTAAATGATTGATACTTTGTGTCAACTTGAGAACTTTAGAAGTTTAATGAAGCCATTAGGGTGCCCAGGTCCTCATTTTGTAAACATCCTCATCCTGTGCAAGAGGAGGGGGTGGAGGTGGTGTGAGTGCTACACCCCGCTGGAGAGTGGTAACCTGTTTACCTCTCCCCGTTTTGCTCTTGTTGCTTTTGCTGCCTTCCATAGCCTTGAAGTGTTGCTCCTATACCAGGCAACCCTGCTTTGGAGTCAGCTGATTATGGACTGAAACCTCGACAAACTGTGAGCTAAATAAACCTTTCCTTCCTTAATTTTGGATGTTGGGTATTTTGTGCCAGCATTGAGAGAAAAGTAACTAACACAGATCTTATGAAATTAAAAAGTTTCTGCACAGCAAAGGAAACAACCAAAGAAGAAGATAACCTACAAATGGGGTGTTTCCTATTGTTCCTCAGACAGAATAACATCTAGAATATATAAATAACTCAAAAAATTAGACCCCCAAAATAAAAGATCCTATCATAAAATTGAAATGAATAGACACTTCTCATAAGAAGTTCAAAGCCCAATAAATACATCAAAAAATGTTCAACATCTCTGACTGTTAGAGAAATACAAACTAAAGCAACACTGAAAATCCATCTTACTTCAGAACTAATGGTTACCATCAAGAAATCAAATAATAAGGTGCCAAGGATTTAGTTCAGCAGTATGAGAGCCTTCTTGGCAAGTGTGAGGTCGTAAGTTCGATCCCCGGTAAAAAAAAAAAAAAAAAGAAGAAGAAGAAATCAAATAATAACAAACTCTTTTGAAAAACTCCAGAGGCTTATATTAATGCAGGATGCTTGTCTCCATGTGGCAAAGCAATTTTTGAAGTCCTGTGGTTTTGCTGAGTAGCACGTTACTGCATATTATACCACATATGAAGAATATGAAACACCTGTTCCAATGAAACCATAATTTAAGTAGAATTCCTGATATTTTATTTTGAATACCGCTTTCTTTTTGTTCACAGTGATAGATTTTTCTGCTATGTCTATATTGGGTCTTCCCTCTTTTCAAAGAGGTCCCATTTGTTCTTTATTCATTTTGACTAGAGAACAGGGTGATGGGCACTGGATTTCCCAAAACTGGCACAGACAAATGTGCAGTGTGAAAAGAGGCACAGACAGGAGTGGTAAAGAAAATAATGAGTAGACCACACAGAAAGAAAAATAAGTTTCAGATTCTGACTTAAAGCCTGCCATCAGATGCAGCTGTATAAGTGGAATACATCACCTCCAGGTGTAGCTTAATTGTCACTTACCACTCACTGAATAGAGTTTTGATGAGTCTACAAGTGATTTTTTTATTGTCTCCATGTAGTCTAACCTCTTTGTTAATGTTAATCTGTATTTGCAGCTATTCCCAGTGCTAGAATTCTCACATCAGTTCTACCTCACATTAGAAATTAGATTCTCATAAGGAATGCACAACCTAGATTCCTCTCATATGCAGTTCACAGTAGCGTTCTTGTTCCCATGAGAATGTAATGCCTCCACTGATCTGACAAGAGGTGGGGCTCAGGCAATAATGTGAGAGATGGGCAGCAGTAGTAAATGTAGATGAAGATTTGCATGCTTGCCCCATGTACCGAGTCCATTGCCCAGGGGTTTATAGACAGTAGGATTTATAGACAGTAGGATTCAGTAAGTTTGTCAAAAGGAATAAGATATCCAACTTGTGCTTTAGGGTTGATGAATGGATGCTTTGTTAGGGTGCTTTGCTCTAATGGCATTTGGAGCAAAGAATGGATTGCAAGGAAAATTTGGAGGCAAAAAATGAATGGAGAAGCTCTCTTTTAATCCTAGACAGATGATACACTGACCTAGACTGGGGCACTGGCATTAGGGACACTTGGATTAGCATTTATGTGGATGACAAGAGTGATGCCAGGATCAGAGTTGATTTTCTAGTTTCTGGCTGTAATAATCCAGGAACTGTTTTACTGAGGTTGCTCCTTAAAATACCTTAAATGGTCCATTAAATATACTTGAATACAACCTTTGGATACTAAAGTTTTTAACATTTTTGTGCTAACCTTTAAAAAGTTCTGAATATATGTGTCAGAAAGTAGAAAAAATACACAAACTACAAGGAAATGTACTTAGTGACTGAGGGGTAGGATGTGAATGTACTAGTTATTTAAAATGTACATGAAATTACATTTTAATATATAAATAAAATTAATAAACTCAGTAGCAAGTCAAATGTATGTCAGTTGCCATCCAGCAGTAATCCTCAACAGTATGGTCACCAAACTCAAAAATACTCACTTGATAATTATAGGAGCTTCAGCAGGACAATGCACTGAGGACTCTGACTATCTGTGTGGCTAAAGTGTGCTCTGAATCCTTCTTCCTATGATTCTCTAATAAATAACTGTTTGACTAGAGTTTGTAGCCTTGCTTTTTGTCCTAAAGTGGTGTGATTGAAACATATGATAAACTAAAAATAATTACAGTAAAGATGTATTTCCATTAATCCCCCTCAAAATACTCCCAAATATTCTGCTCAAATACACTTATTCCATCTTCCTTGGCACTTTCTGAAGCAGTTTTGGAAGTCCTCTTTTGTGAGCATCTTTAAGAGTTATGATCAGAAATGCAGTGAGTGCTGCAGCTGACTACCATTCAATGGAAAAGTGGGTCCATAAAAATATTACCATGTCTTTATCCATCTTATTCACCAGATCTGGCACTGTACAACTTCTGACTGTTCCCCAATTCAAGATGACCATGAATGGTAAACATTTTGAATCAATTCAGGACATTGAGGCAGCCATGACACTGAAACTAAAGGCACATAAGAGGTCTTTAAGAACTGCTTCAGGACGTTCCAAGAACAGAGAAATTAAATGTGTTCATGGTAGGACACATTTAAAAGGGGGGGCTGGGGATTTAGCTCAGCAGCCTAAGCACCTGCCTTGCAAGTGCTTGGTCATGAGTTCAATCCCCGGTACCCCCCCAAAAAATGACAAAAGAGGGGGAGGATTTCAAGAGAGATTAACAAAAATGTGCCTTTTACTGCAATATATTTTTTAAATTTAAGCAATTACTATACATATATTTTTTACCACACCTCACCTACATACCACTCCTTTCAAGGAACTCAGTGTTTCTCAACAGATAATAAAGTCTAAATCTCAATTTTTAAAATGTCATTTATAACAGATTTCAGACTGCTTGTGGATTTTGAATTTTATATCATTATACACATTACTCTTTTCTTCAGTTGTATTTTGTGCACAGAACTGCAGTCCATTACACTTAATCTAAAAACAGAGCCATTGAACCCTAGTGACATGAAATTATAGCAGAAAATTTGCAACTCAATGGCTTTATTATCCATTTTATTTCAAAGAAAAAAAACAAAATTTAAAAATATGTCAATCAAGGGGCAACAATGCTACATACACTGTACATTGTCATCCCCAAATCATTCACCCAGAGCACAAGACATCTACATTCAATTGTCTGAACAATACCAGTACAAATCTTTATCTTCAATGAACTCGGAGAAATCAGTAGTATAACTATCTTAACGATATATATATATATATATATATATATATACCTATACATATGTTGTTTCTTTCAGGTTCTCACACTAATGAGACAATATGATGCTTACATATGTTTCTCTGATTTATTTCACTTAAGAGTATGGTCTCATGTCACATCCATTTACCTATAAAAATCTCCAGTGTATCCTTCTTTATGGCTGAGTAGTACTGCATTGTATAAAAATACTGCATCTTTTTTATCCATTCCTCAGTTAATAAGCACTTGGGTTGTTTCTAAGATCTAGCTATTACAAATTGTGCTGCTGTAAACATGTGTGCATGTATATCACTGTAGTATGATGTTTTAAATTCTTTTGGGAAGATATCCAGAAGGAGAATAGCTTGATTGAATGGTACCTCTAGTCCTAGTTTTTTGAGGAGTCTCCACACTGATATCCACAGTGGTTGCAGCAGTCTACACTCTCGCCAACAGTGGAAAAGGGTTCTTTTTTCCCCACAGCCCCTCCAGCATTTGTTATTGGTTGATTTCTTTATAATAGCTATTCTTTCTGGGGTAAGGTGGAATCTCAGTGTTGTTTTAATTTGCATCCCTCGGAGCTTCTGGGAAGATGGTGGAACAGTAAGCAGCAAAGAAAACAGCCTTTCTGAGAGAACAGTCCAGATGCTGAAATATAGCATCATGGGTAAGACAAGAAGGAAGGAAGTGGGTCCCCTGGGCCCAGGAAGAGCCTAAAGTGAGAATTGAAGCCCACAGAGAGAGTATAAAAGAAAAAACTTAAATGAAGAAGAAGGTGGTTGCTGGCAGTGCCTTCACTCAGAGCTGGATCCACTGTGCAAGAGGAGGTGTTGGAACCTGGGGGTGCAAGGTCACAGTGATGGTGGTGGCTGGCAAACACGAAGGCCCCTGCAAAGAGACAGGGCAGGGGAGGGGAGCAGCAGATGCAGAGGACTTCACTGGCTGGTGGTGAGTGCAAGGACTCAGTTCTTCTGCAGGAGAGAGGCACTGGGAGGGAGCCATTTTGGGGTCAGGCTTGACAAGCCCAGAACAAGAACTGCAGCTGGAGCAGCTCCTAGCTGGGAGCAGACCTGTGGAAATTGCTGTGATTGTGCCCTGCCCATGTGGGCATTCCCTAACCTTAACCAGCTTGACCTGGAGGCAGAGGCCAGCCCTGCCTCCACAGTACTCTTAACAGCCATGGTGGGGCCTCCCTGCTGTTAAGCAGCTTGGTAGGGAGATGGCAGCTGTCCATGCCCTCTGCACCCACTCCGGCAACCATCATTGTAGATCCCCACCAGTAACCAGCTAGGAGGCAGCAGCCAGGCACCGCCCCCCACTCCACCAGTGGCAAGTGAGCCAAAGTAGGCTGGGAAAAGCAGCAGACAGCCCTGCACCAGCACACCCAGTGACCACCATCAGATAGCCATAGCCAGCACTGGCTAGAAGAAGCAAACAGTCCCGCTTCAGAGAAATTATAGCCAATATGGGAAGTGCCTAGAAGAACCTCACTACCCAGCAGTATATCAAGACAAAAATGCAAAAGGCAGTCTCTGGCCTCCAACTGAAGCAGAGCTGGTTCAGGAGATGTAAACATGAAAGAAATCAGGAGTCACACACCTGAAGTTTCTGAAATAATGGCAACTGAAGTAAAGAAACAACTTCATGATACTATAAAACAGATTAGAACAGAAATACTATCTCAAGTAAAAGAGGAAATGAAAAGCATAATAAAAGATTTGCTAAGTACCTCTAAAGAAGACATAGATGGAAGAATACAGGAGCATAGGAAAATGAGGGAAACCTTGAATGAACAATATAAAAAAGACTTAAAATACATGAAACAGATTCAAAGAGATATCCAGGAAATTAAAAACTCCATTGAAAGCTGGCAAAACTGCCTGAAAGAAGCTAAAGGTAGACTTTCAAATCTTGAAGACAGGCTTGCAGCTTGCAATTGTGAAAGGAAAGATCTCTTAAGAATAACAAGGAACCAGGAAGTAACAATTCAATGGCTGCAAGATAACCAAAACAAATATAACTTAAGCATAAGAAATGAGAGTGAAAAAGCAGGGGTCAACACAAATGACATTAAAAGTCTATTTACAGAAATAATTTCACAAAACTTCCCAAGCATAGAAAAAGGAAATGACATTCAGATAAGTGAGGCATATAGAACTCCAGTAGCCATAACCAAAATAAATCTACACCAGACATATAATAATCAAAATCCAAGAAATTCAACACAAGAACAGAATATTAAAAGCTTTTAGAGAAAAGAAAGACATCACCTATAAAGGAAAACCCATCAGAATCATGACAGACTTCTCAACACAAGCCATCAAGTCAAGAAGAGTTTGGAGTGAAGTATTGAAGACCTGAAAGAAAACAACTTTTGACCCCGATTGTTGTATGCTGCAAAACTATCTTTCAAAATTAGTGGAGAAACAAGATACTTCCATGGCAAAGAACAACTGAAAGAATTCATGACCACCAAACCAACCCTACAAAAATACTGAACAACATTCTAGAAAGAGACTTGAAAAAGACCATGGTTCCAGGAACAGTGGCAGAGGGGGCTCACTGAACAGGGAAGACAGTGGAAAAGTAGGCAACCAATGGCAGAAAAATAGCATGGCAGGGATGAGGCAGAGAAGTTTGGCCATAATCACTCATATAGATGGCCTCAATTCACCAATAAAAGAAACACAGGCAAAGTGGATCAGGAGATGGGGTCTATCAATATGCTTTATACAAGAAACGTATTTAACCCCAAAGGGGGGGTTCATAGACTGAAAGTCAAAGGAGAGAAAACAATACTCCATGTGACAGGGAACCAGAAAAAAGTGGGGATAGCTTGTCCATCAGCTGCAGATTGGTTAAGAAAGTCATGACACTTTTATACAATGGAAAGCTACTCAGCTATAAAGAAAGATAACCTTGAGGCTCTTGTAGGTAAATGGAGACAACTTGAGATCATGCTCATGGGTGAAGTGGTTCAGAGTCACATGGGCAAATATGGTATTGTCTCTCTGGTATAAAAACTGAAGGAGTCAGTGGGATCAAAAAGGCACAATATATCCTGTGAAAGTGAAAGGGGAGGAAATGTCTAAAAAGGGAAGGCAGTGGCCATTATTAATCTATTATCATTATTTGAAAACCATAATGTTTTCATCCTGTTTAGTTTGGTTTTATTCTGTTTGTCTAATTTTGTTATATTTGATGGCATGGACAACTATTTGAAAGATAACAAAATATATTATGGTAGCCATTTTTTATTTCCTATTAGCTTGTTTTGAAGCCTTGTATTGCTTTTATTGTTTTGTTTTGACTGATTTTATTCTATTTTGTTTTGTTTGATTGTATCATGTCTGATGGTAGAGGCAACTACTTTGATGATAAAAAAATGCATTATGGTACTCACTGTGGTTTTACTCTTACATTGTTTTGAAGTCCAGTACTGTTTCCATTGTTTTGTTTTTATTGGTTTTATTCTGTACTATTTTGTTTGATTTTATTATGCCTGATGCTATGGGCAGTTGTTTTGAAGATAACAAGAGGCATTATGGTAGCCATTATTAATTCCCTTGTATTTGTTTTAAAGTCATGTATCATGTTCATTGTTTTGTTTTGATTGACTATTCTGTTTTATTTCATTTGGTTTTATTCTCTTCAAAATTAAAAAAAATATAATTTGCATCCTTCAATTGACCAGTGATGTTGAACATTTTTTCACATATTTATTTGATGTTTGTATTTCTTCATCTGAGAAATGTGTATTCATCTAGATGCTTGGTTTTGGATTAAGTCTTTAAATCTGGGAGGACTGATTTTTTTTGAGTTCTTTATATGTTCTTGATAGTACTCTTTTGTCTGAGGTACAGCTGGCAAAATTTTTTTCCCATATTGTGGGTTGTCTCTTCACTCTGTGGTTTCTCTTGCTATGCAAATGCTTTTCAGTAGGATGAGATACCAGTTGTTGATTCTTTGTAATAGTTCCTGTGCAATCAGGGTTTTGTTCATAATGTTTGCCTACACCAATGTCTTCAAGAGTTTTATCTACTCTATCTTCCAGTAGATTTAATGTTTCTGTTTTAATATTAAGATCTTTGATCCATTCTGATTTTAGCTTAGTGCATGGTGAAAGAGATGGGTCCAGTTTTAATCTCTGGCATGTGTAGAGCCAGTTTAATAACTTTTTGTATTGCTGTTTTGTTTTTGGTTTTTACGTGGGATCAGGTCAATCTTTTAGCTTTTATATCCAGTAGACCCCCTTTATTCACAGAGAAAAAGACCTTTAGTGGGTTACTGAACTCTATGCTATATTTTTCACATACATGTGTACCTATGATAAATTTTAATTTGCAAATTAAACAAGTAAGATTTTAGCAGTAATAACTAATAATACACTAGAACAGTTTTAACAATAAACTATAATAAAAGCTGTTTTAAAACTTGTCAATTATTTCTGGATTTTAAAATTGTAAAGTTTTCACACCTTTGTTGACCATGTGTAACTGAAACTAGAAAGTGAAACCATGGATAAGAAGATACTGCTATATTCCATTCCCTGATCTTTGAAAACAGAAGGGAAATCCTCAGAGGACAAAGTGAGAAGCAACTTTTACAGTTCTGTTTGCATAGAATAAGATCCATAAGAGTAGACAGCAAATATTAACAGAAGTTTTTTTCTCTAGTGGAATAATCAGTGAACTTAATTTCTCCAGAATATCAGCACAGAACACATATTGCATTTTCCTGTACAATGTATTTTAACAACTACATTAAACAAATCAACATAACAATTCATAGATACTATAAGAGACTCATTAAACATTTTGGGAGCATTTTTCTGAAGACACAATAACTTTAAGAAAAAAATCATTTAAAATAGCAAATATTTCTTTTTTTAGCAGAAAAACAATCAGTTTTGGTTTTTTTTTCAATAAAGTTTTCCCCAAATAGACTTGCTTTAAATATTAAAATTTCCAACATTTCATGGATATAGTAAGTATGCTACTCTTTAAATAATAACTAACTCAATGAAAAGTTAAAATATCTCTTCAAACACTGAAAACTGATAAAAATAATATTTCAAAGCTTTAAAACATTGACTTTTTTCTAACAATAGTTTCATTTTTTTAACAGTAATGGTACTATAGTATATCTTGTTATCTTCACAGTAGTTGTTCATTCAATCAGATATACCAAAATCAAACCAAAAACAGAATATTATAAAACATATCAAAACAGAGTATTGAATAGAGCAAAACAGTTAATCAGAACAAAGCAAAACACTGAAAACAATATTTGTATTCAAGGAGAAGATAGAAGGAAATCCCTAATATTTGCTGTATTGCATATGGTCATCCTCCCAAGAGATGCTCAGACCTCTGGCCTTCAGCTGCTAACCAAGGAAGGAGGATAGGATGTTTGATTCTCAGCCTGCATGCTGGTAGGCTCACAGGAGATGCTGACTGGTTCCCTTCCTAGCTTGCCCACCACACACTCATGCCATGGCTGCTTACCAGGAAGGAAGGCGTGTTGCTTTTTTGCTCAGTGCCCTAAATTCCAACATGGCTGGATCTCCTGGGATGCTGAATGGTTCTCTTCCTGGCTCACTGTGAAGCAGCTTCTCCATGTGGTTTGCCCCAGGTGCTCTTTGTTCTTAGAATGAGCATGCTCTAGCCTTGCATGTGTGGTCAATTTCCAACTTCAATGGCTCCCAACATATCCCTCTCTTTTGTTTTGTTGTTGCACAGGATGGGTTACCTGTTAAAGCTGGAAGAACTGTTAGGAGAACTCCCACAATTTAAACATTTTATAGTCTATTAATCCATAATAGTAGACAGTTACTAGTGTAGCCAACAACTGTTAGGTGTTAGTGATTTGAGCTTCTTTCATAGCCAACATATTACTTTAGCATTGTTTTATATACCTTTAGCAGTTGTACATTTTCTGCAGGACGTTCAAGAACAAGTTAAGGTGAGATCTGTTTTAAGAACAATCAATTTTTGCTATCTATTAAGGTCAGTTAAGTTTCCTCAGGGATAACTTGGAACCAGCTGTAGCACCTCTGAGTTCTTTTGTCATTGTCAGCTGTTCAGATATGTCACAGCCATTGCTTGACAAGTTGCTTTCGGTGAAAGCTTGGGAGATCTTTTCGCCTGGTGACTCTCCTTAGGCACACTACACACTAATGCTGACTTTCCTCAGTGGTCTCACACTCTTCTTGATCAGAAGACCAGGAACTCACTGAATATTGGATGACACAGCAGAGGTTCTCATTGGGTCCTCATTGACCTTGGAGGGCTAGGACGAAAATATTGGCTGGCCTTTGAGCCCATCTATCGCTCTAATTTTTGGTCTCTAAATTTCAGTTGTTGAATATCCAGAACAAAATATTGATAATATTATAGTTGTAATAGAGGCAGTAAATTTAACATTTCTACTTTCTCTGAATATCAAGCATCTTAGAAAATGAAGTGAAACAATTATTTCCTATTAACCATGGATTTTTAACATTTGAATACATGTAAAATATTAATGGTTATATATTTTACATAGAAAACTAGAAATCAAAATTATACCTAGTATAGCATGACAATCTTGATGACATTTTGTAACACACTTGAATTTGCATTTTTAACATAAAATACCCCCTTTTTGGTTAATCCTCCCTATCTAACACATAAAAGCTTTTACCTAACTTGTTGGTGTTTATTGGGATGTAGATTTCATAAGCATTTATTGAAGGCAGAGGTCTGAATCTGAGCCAAAATTTTGTCACCATAAATAATCCCTGTTTTATATTTTTGAAGACCTGTACATCTGGAGGCAGTGGACAGCATGCATTGGCTCCCAGATAGGCTACTTAGCATTTCCTGGAAAAAATACAAGCATGCCCTCTGATATAGGTGAATGAAATGCCCAACCTACTATGTCTGCAAGTTCATGTTCTCTAAAATCAAAGAATCAATTTTAGGAACAACAGAGGTGAAGAGTAGAATGTATTTATTGAGAGAAAGCCTCTGTCTGAAGAGACAGAAGGGGGGTCCTGAGCAGGTTGCCCCCAATAGCTTCATATTTTAAGGAATTATTAGAAAAACAAAACTGTAAAGTAACCTGTAAAATAGGTAATCTACTATGAAATTTTCAGTCTTCTATATTTTAGATATTTTATAAAAACTATAAATGTTAAAAATTATTTTTACAAAAGAGGACATGATTAAGGGAGCCTCAATGATGAGTGTTGGGTAAAAATTCCTGGGGTAATCCTAAATGTTCTATGTCTTGATCTGATCACCAATAATAAATTTGGGAAAACTCATGGAGTTGGGTCATAATGAAATGGTTCCTCTTCTACATGAGTGTTATACTTCACTAAATATTAAAAACAAGAAAAGGAGAAGTTAGAGTTGAATGTCACAGAATTTCATGACAGTGACTGAGATTACATTGTTGGATATTGTGAAAAATAGTAACAGCAATACTACTATTGGCTACTATAAATATGTCTAATTTTTAATATAGTGAATGCTTATTATGTGCCAAACATTTTTTAAGCACAGTGTATATATGAATAAATTTAATCCTCTATAATCCCATGGGGTAGATATTATTATAATCCTCATTTTATAGGTAAGGAAGCTGTTGAACAGATTATTTAGGTTACTTACTTAAGGAGGTTATAAACAACTTTTTTGGAGAACCATCAGGGTCTCCTGAGATCTGCGTCATGTTGGAACTTAGGACACTATTAAACCAAGCAATCAGCTCATCACCCTGCTAAGTGGCTATGGCCCGCCAAGCTGCGGCCACCACAGGGAAAGAACCATCAGCGTCTCTTGAAATCTGTGTCATGTTGGAACTTAGGGTGCTGGGAAACCAAGCAGTCAGCTCGCCATCCTGGTAAGCAGCTGTGAGCCTACTGGTGTGCAGGCTGAGATTCAAACATCCATCCCCCTTCATTGGCATATGGGAGCCAGAGATATGAGCATCTCTTGTGAGGCTGAGTATATGAAATATAGCAAATAAGGTGGATTTCCTTCTACCATCTCTTTGAAGGCAAATATTTTTATCACTGTTTTAGTTTGTTCTGATTAATGGTATTGCTATATTCAACATTCTGTTTTGATAAATTCTATAATGTTCTGTAATTCCTTTGATTTTTCTATACTTGATTGAAAGAACAACTATTGTGAAGAAAACAAGATATAATAAGGTACCTATTACTGTTATCCCGGTAACCTGTTGTGAAGTTCTGTACCAATTTCACTACACTGTCTCAATTGGCTTTGCTCTGTCTTGTTCTGTGGTATTTTACTACTTCAAAAATAAATATATAAATAAATATAAAAAGTAAACAACAACAACAAAACAGATCAGTAAGGAACTGAGCAAGCTGAAACATGATATAACTAAACAGATAATGGACTTTAAAAAGCAATAGGAGGAAAAGAAAGCTTTAAAGGATACAAATGCATGTATGTTTAAGTATGCAGGATTGATAACCATGTTGCTACGTTATTATTGGATCATTGAACAGAACTGTTTGCAGCCTCACTGTTTGAATGTCCACTTTGTATTCTTTAATTTTGTAACTTGAACAACTGTATCTAAGAAGACAGTATGTAATTTGTCAACTAGTGATTTCTTACTGTTTACTTTTTTTGAAACTTTGTATTGTTTCTTCCCTTTTTCTGTTTTGCTTTTTTCTCTTTAAATAAAATTTTAAAAATAAATAACTTTTTCAAGTTTATAGTGAATGAAAAGAGAGAGTAGAACTTAATACAGAAAACAGGGAATTTTGTTTTTGTTGTTCTGTTTTAGGCAGGGTTGACCGTATTAATGGTTTGAAAAGAAACCAGAAAGAGAAGAGGAAGGAGAATGTGCTTGATCTTCAAGGAGACCAAAAGGTTATGGATCAAGAATCTATATATGAGCTGGGGGTGGTGGTGCACACCTAAAATCCCAGCAGTCTGGGAAGCTGAGGCAAGAAAACCACAATTTTAAGACATCCCTAGGAAACTTGCAACTTAGTGAAATCTTGTCTCAAACAAAATGTGAAAAAAGGCTGGGTATGTAGCTCAGTGTAAAGATCCCAAATTCAATCCCCAATATTGTCCAAAATTTATATATGTTCGGTTTTATCCAACAGAAAGACACCTTCTAAGATTTGAAAAGAGGTGAGGTCTGTGCAATAGGAGGAGGGAGAGCCCACATTAAATAAAATAGATGGTTATGGACTTTCCTAAGTGAAGAGGAGTCTAAGAGTTGGTAATGAAAACTGGAGAAAATCTTCAATGAGGATTGCTCAAACATTATCACAATTAAAATGATGGCAATTGTTCATTTCTGGATCCCACCCTAGACCTGCTGAATTGAACTCTCTGAGGTGGAACCCCAGTGCTTGCATTTTTAACAAGCTCTAAAGGTGATTCTGATGACCCCTGAGTTTGGCAAACAGACTGGTGTCTGAGATTCAGAGCCCTCAGAGGATGAAGGGAAGTTGGGTCAAATCAATAAGAAAGAACATGGAGGAAACAGTTTTCCCTAGGAACTAGGACTTTTAAAATAAGCTCTCCATATGATTCTAAAGCTGATAGTCTGTAAACTACACTGGGGAAATTTTGCCTCTGGAGTGACAGTGGCTAAGCATGCCATCTTTGGAGTCATATTCTAGAAACCACTATATATTACCTGTGAAACCTTTGGCAGATGAGTCTTGTGTTTCAGTTTCCTCATCTGGAATAGAGGGCTAATAATAGATAGTATCCACTTCATAAAGTTGCAAGAATTAAATAAATTTACCAGAAAGGCTGGCTAGTTGATTTCTTGGTTGGTCCTCCAAGTTCCAGAGTGGGTTCCAGCGAGAGAAAAGTCAGTGTCTCCCAAGAATCGGCCATGCTCTTTCTGGGAGAAGCCACCAAGAAATCAACTAGCCAGTCTTTCTGGTAAGCTGGTGCAAGCCATCCAGGTTCCAGGGAAAGAAAAGTCAGATAGTGCCTCCTATGAGATTCTAACACATATCCCCCACCCAATGAAGGAACCTGATGTTTTGGAGGACAGGCTGGACAGGCTGAGTTGATAGCAACTAAGGTACATAAAGCAACTAAATGCTTGTATTTGGTAGATTATGCAGACCTGGGGCCAGTGGTCTGAGCATCTCTTGGGAGGATGACAGTATACAATGTAGCAAATATGGAGGATTTCCTTCTATCCTGTCTTTGAAGTCAAATACTGTTTTCACTGTTTTGCTTTGTTCTGATTGTTTTGTTTTATTCAATATTCCGTTTTGATTGGTTTTATTGTGTTTTGTTTTTGGTTTGATTTTGCTATACCTGATGGAATGGACAACTATTGTGAAGATAACAAGATATACTATGGTAGCTATGTTGTTTTCTTGGTATCCTGCTTTGAAGTTCTGTGCCAGTTTTGCTGCATTGTTTTGATTGGCTTTGTTCTGTCTTGTTTTGTTGGATTTTACTGTCTTTAAAATAAAAAAGACAAAAAACCCTATGTGAACTAATGTAAATACAGACAAAAATAAGAAATAAATTTATATAAGCTGGTCAAGGTAGTGCATCTCTAAAATCCCAGCACTCAGGGAAGCTGAGGCAGGAGAGTAAGTTCAAATTCCACCTAAGCAACTTAGCAAGTCTCTGTCTCAAAACAAACAAAAATTAAGGACTTGGAATGTAGCTCAGTAGTGCCCCTGCGTTCAGTCTCCCAGTATCACACACACACACACACACACACACACACACACACAGAGAGAGAGAGAGAGAGAGAGAGAAAGAGAGAGAGAGGGAGAGAGAGAGAGATGTGATATATTTAAAGTGATTCAAACATAATAAACACTCAGTGTTAATAAGTATTAGTTATTAGTGTTGCTGTTTCTATCATTCCCATAGTTGGGAGCCCAGAACCACTGAAAATACTGCTTATGAAAAGCAGATTAGGTAGTGGAATATTTAAGCAGATTCATGAAAACTGCCTAGGAAGTGGAAAAGGTAGTCTTGTGACCAACTCAGGAGGAGAAAAGGGATCTAAAACTTAATGAATGGGAAAAATGAGACTGTACCCCTTACTGGGTAGTCTGACTAGAGTTCCTGATTGAGGAAGGCAGTCACTGACAGGAAAAGTCACAAATACTGGCAAAGAGTGAAGGAGGGTGAAGGGCAAGTGGTGGGAAGATGGACATAAAACTGCTGCTAGGCCTTCCCTAAGTGGAGATTATACTAGAAATTAAAAGAGGATAAAGCATTTAAGAGAGATTAAGAAACAAACAAACAAAAAGAATAGAAGAAGCTTAGGGACCAGTATTGCATCAAAGGCAACTGCTTAAAATCTTCCTTGGTTTGCCTCTAGTGGGGAGCACCAGTTTTATTTTTAAAAAAAGTTCCCAAATATACAAAAAGTTTTTTTTAGAAGTCCAATGCACTATCCATTGCACAACAGAGCCACCTAAAAAGTTTTTTTTAGTATTCATCCTAAAGTGAGCGTTCTAGGCAGGCACTAGAAGCCCTGCTTTCAGCCATTGGATTAAGTTGGCTCTTGTTTTTTCTCTCTGCAGCTTTGTAATTTGATCCTGCCCTGGGCTCCAGTAAATGGAACACAGACCATCTGGAGGCTTTGATTACCTCCAATTCAGAGCAGCTCTTATGAACTTTCACACAATAGTGGATATCAGCACCTTATGAGGACTATACATAGGATGGTTGAAAACATGTATCTAAGCATGGTAGTTGAAAGGTTCACCATTTCTAATGCGTTTTCTAAGAGTAACTCTAGTTTGAGCAACTCTAGAAGTCTTGTGGATATCTCCATTACAGAACTGCTCTTAGAAGCTTTCTTATTATAGCACGTATTGGTTCCATGAGAAAGAGTTGAAGAAACGGGGGCTAAACCTTGAAAAAAGGGAACACTTACAGCAATATAGTTTCTATGCCTTTAAAGGGTATTACAAGACAGTGAGAGCACATGAGGCATAAGGGGTGCCCAAGAGCAGAACTAGAACCTTTGAATGGTCAGGAACCACAAAGAGACATATTTTAGCTCAATACAAATAACTAACTTTCCAATAGTATTGATCAACTGTGGATCAAAATGGATACTTAGTGATGTAATTGCATCGCTAGAGGAGCACATGCTGAGGTTGAAGGATTACTTCATGGCACTGAACACTTAAATATCCAGTTAAACTTTACAGCTAAGGCTGTTCTCTTGTGGTTGTTTTGGTCAAGAATCCAATTAGACTCCGAATAAATTTTTAAAAAGTGCTTTATTAGCTGAGTTCAGCAGCGACACTGTCCCAGAGCAGAATCTGGAGAGTGCGCCCCATGCAGGGAGTTGCATGGGCTTATAAAGCATTAGACCGTAAGGGGGGATGGGTTCATGTCCATAAAAGGCAATGTCTGTTTAATTTCTTGCAATAGGGCTAGTTTACAGGAGTCAGGAAGCTACTTCTCAAAGAACATTAAGCTGCAAGGGGGAAAGGTTTTACAGTAGTGGATCACAACAGGAGGGCAGTTTTCTCAATTTAAATTTACAAAATCAAGATTTACAGGGATGGTTACACAAGAAAGAACATTATGATCTCTAAATATAGGCATAGGCTACAAGATGATCTCTAAATATAGGCATAGGCTATAGCAGTGGTCAGCAGCCTGCTTTCATTCGATAATCCTTGGCTTAGTGCTGGGCTTTAACTTCTGCTTTAAACTGGTAACCCAGTGACCCACATCCTCCAACTGGGCCCCATCTCCTAACAGGACATTCAACTATGCCTCCCAGATCCAATCAGCTTCTGAAAGTCCTGTCTCCAAACACATGAGACTTTTGGGAGATATTTTATATTTAAATCACAATAGTATCAACCTTTTAAGTATATTGTGAGGATTTAATGAGGTATTTGTAAAAGTACTTGTTTTAGAGCAAGTGCTTTAAAATGTTCCTTCTTTTCTCTTGAATATGTTTACTAAGGAAAGCTGAGAGACAAAAAGGCGAGCCTTAACCCTTGGACAGATGCCAAATTGGAAGCTTCTATACTAGATGCCATGCCCAAGAAACAAGCATAAAATCAGATGATTAGATAAAGTTTCTCTCTGCCCAGCTGCGAGTGTGACAGCATGCTTTCTGTCAAATACATAGCTAGTCCTCCTGGTCCATGAGTAGATTTAACAGATCATATATCTATGCCAGGCTCTCCATATTCTGGTCTTAGGACCAAAAGAAGTCACAACAAGCTGGCTGAAGACAGAGTTTTCTATAAGAGGCTAATTAGTCCGTGAAGTATTTTGATCTTTGTTCCCTCCTGCCTTGAGCCTTAACAAATCTCATTCTTTGATCCTTTTTTATCTCCCACCCTTAACCTGGCTAATTTCTCCCTCCCATAGACTTCCACTGTAAATACTGGTTTTGCAGGGAAGGTTCCAGAATACTAAATTAGTCTCAATACTTATGCTTTGCCTCAGCACTTTGCACACCTATAAGTGATGAAACAAGTACACATTTGTAAGGACTCTTTCTCCTCTAGACTGGAAGCTCCTGAGGGAGGGACACTGCTTATTTTGGTTCATCTCTAAAACCTAACCTCTCAACATAGTACAGGCACATAGAATGTATTTAAAATATTTGTTGACTGAGTAGATGACCTTGGCAGTCCATTTCATCCCTAGGATTGAGTCACACAGGCAGACTGTCCCTCAGTATCCCCAGTGGAAAGGTCACCACTAATCACACAGAAGCCAGTCTGGAAAAACTTTTGAACAGTCTGAAATGTGATGTTTCCCTTTTTCACTAGCCCTTTTGCTTTTCTTTCTAAATACCATCCCTACTGAGGCAGTGACAGAATCATGAGCAGCCATTTGGCCTCCACAATGGTAAAGTGGAAGCATTAGCCAACAATCCTAATAGCTCTCTTGGGTTCTGAAAAAGGAGAACAAGCCAGTAAAAATAGAGAACTAGCTTTGGGGGCTTCAGAAAAACACCCTAAGTCCTAAGTGACAAAGACAAAATCCCTAACTTCTCCAGTCTAGTATATATTGCCAGAGGGTAGCAGATGTGTAGCAAAGAACTGGACTGGGAATTCAAGATAACTCCAGCTCTGACTGCCATGAGGAATGTGGTTTCTGAAGTTGAGAGGTCAAACGTTTCTCCCTTGCTGAGTGCCAAACAAGAATTTCAGAATGAACAGGAAGTGCAGAGAGAGCCAGTGGAGAGCCACCCCTGGAGGAACTGTACATCAGAGGCTGAGACTAAATTGTTCTTCTATGCATTGGCTTAAAAATCAAATTCCATTCTGGTCAAATTTCCTTATTGCATGCAAGCTGTTCTAATTTCAAGAACATCAAATGCACAGCAAAATGCAATTACATTTTAAGCACAGCACTTGAAATATAGCATAAATTTCTAAACCAATTTTAATCACATTACAGAGGGCAGACATGCTCAGCAATCTGAAATTTCATCTTATCCAGAGAAGACTTTCCTAATTATTTACTAGAGTACCCAGTTCACTGGCTCTGCTCTGCCTAGTCCTCTGTCCACTCTCTGTTCTCTTGTATGGACTTATTCTTGTATTTTAGGTAGACATGTTTGTCAGTTATGCATTTATACCCTGGTTGCCTGATCACTTGGTTAATCACTTGCCCTTTATGCCTAAGCAGCCTCTTAGTTGTTTCATTCTGGTACCTCTCTGTGAGCACAGGCTTGGCCTTGGATCCTTTTCCTGAGAGGTTCATTCCAGCCTTACCTCTGCTCAAACTCACTTAGTAAAGGCTCTTTGAGAATGAAATCTCAGGGAATCATAATCCAAAGCAAGTGAGTGGTGGAACAAGGATATGACCATGAGTCCAAGCTCCATCAGAATTGAGCCATAAGTCATTTCCTATCTGAACAGTGTGGATTTAAGAGCCTTAGTGTCCCTCTGGTGTGGAAAACTGCTCAGTCTTCACAGACCATCATCACCAGATATGTGTGTGTATGTGTGTGTGTGTGTGTGTGTGTGTGTGTGTGTGTGTATATATATACCAGACCACTATCTAAGACCTCAAGGAAGCACATCCAGGAGGCAGCTGAAAAGAGTTAATTGTAGAGTCTGGAGTTCTTCTCAGTGCGAAATCTATGTCCTTGAACTCCACTTTGCCCCAAAAGTTTCCAGGACCATCACTTTGGCAGGAGATCACCCTGGACTCCACAGACAGCCTAATGTCATGCTCACCTCTTCTACTGGCTCCATTCTGTCTCTAATTGTTCCTCTCTCCCCTTTACCCTTCCCTCCCCTCCTCTCTGACTCTTGGGATTTCTGACTATATGTTTTTGTCCCAAATTTTTTTTTCCTCCTCTTGTTTTTTTTTTAATTTGTTGTTGTTTTGTATGGTTTGGTTTGGTTGATTGGTATTTTGAGACAGAGTCTTACTATGTAGGCTTGCCTTGAACTCACAACAAAGCCCAGGGTGGCCTTGAACCTGTGGTGATCCTTTTGCCTCAGCCTCCCAAGTGCTGGGATAACAGTCATGCCCAACCATGCACCACTTGTTTCTCCCTTCTTGATGCCTCTTTTCTGTCTCTCTTCCTCCTATTTTCCTTTATCTTGCTCCTCCATACCTCTCTTTGTCTCCTTTCTCACTCTCTCATTTCTTTATCCTCTCTGTCTGAGCTCTCCTCTCATTCTCTCTCTCATCAGTGTTCACTTTTCATTCCCAGGTACAGAAACAACCATTTTTTTCCCTTTGAAACTCACAAATTTCAAAAGGTATTTTTACCTGGAAATTAAAAGAAAGGGGCCCAGAGCACAGATGTCAGTCTCAGTCAGAACACAAATCCAAGTCTTCTTAACTCTTTTTTTAGCATATGTTGAGGTCCAGGTCTCAACCCCTAAAGCTTGACTTACTAAAATATTCATGAAGTAAATAATAACTTGCTAGGAACTTTAGCAACAGGTACAGAATAAAGAGAGGATGATGGACTAAATGGACTAGGCAAATGACCTTTAAGGTCTATCCTTGATGCAGGATTCTTAGATTTTACAATTGTAGTATACTTGAACCTGAAATGACCAGGCATCATTCAGTTCTAGACCTAACACATTTACAGGAATTGTCATGTTTTTTTTCTGTGGTCCCCAAGCCTCATGAATTATGGACTGGACCAAATCTAGCATTTGTGATTGGTTTATTGTCTAGCACTTGGATTGGTGGTGTGAGTGCTACACCCACCTAGGAGTGGAACCAGGATACGATGTAACAGCAGGAGAAGGTTTGTTTCTCTCTCTTGCTGGTTGGCACCTCACAGTTTGAAGCTGCCATGAACTGCAGGCCCACTATGCCACGCTGCCTTGGAGCCCACTGAGTATGAACTGAAACCTCGAAGAACTATAAGAAATAAACCTCTCCTTCCCCAACTTTGGGCATCAGGTATTTTGTGTCAGCGACAAGTAAAAAGTAACTAAGATAGGAATAAACTAGAATATATCCAGAGGAGAGTGAGTAGAAGAGAGCAGGAACTGTAGATCATGTCACTGTCTCAAAACCAACATGAATTAAATGCCTACTGTGTGCTAGTCACTGAAATAAGTACAGAGAATACATATTAATAAGGCACAACCTTTTGAATTTAAAAAGCTCAGTTGAGTGATCCAATAAAAAATATGACTTTAATAATAATATTCACTGAGAACTTACCATGTGTCACACACTGTTCTAAATATTTTTGCACATGATGTCTGGTTTAATTTCCCATTTCACAAATGAGAAAAATGGTTACCTTTGGTGACCGTTTAGTATGATGAGGGTTGATTGTAAGAGTTAGGGTCATTTAGCCTCAAGAAGACAACATTCAAATGAACATGGGTCTCTTCTCTTCAGACACTGTCAGAGTCTATTGGATGATTTGTATATAGAATCCATTCCCATTTGTATTCTCAGAGAGCAGAACCAAAGATTGGAAACACATCTGGACTTAATACAAACAAAAAATCTGTCTTAGGAGCCAGAGTTATCTATGACTACAACAGGGTGTCTGGAAAGAGGGAGATATCTAAGCGAAGCCTGAATGACCACTCAGGAAGGGAGGAGGGAACAATGTCCCTAAAGGTCTCTTGTAGTTCTAAGGGCCTGTGTATTTCCAGTTTTGGGTGCACACTGGCTTGAAGATCCTTAATGGCCTCTGGATATTATTCATACTTCAACTGCCAGAGACAAACATGCCCACCTCTGTATATAGGAATCCCCTGTGTCCTGATCATGTTCATCCTTCTTCATAGGTTTTCTAATTCTCCTGTTCCCCTTCTAAGGGGTTTTAGGCCATACTTTGCAGAATTCCACCAACAGCATCCCTTCCCCTATCCAGTTTCCTGATCAGGCCAATCCTGTTGGGGAGCGAGACTCAAGCCAGTTATGACTCATGTCTAATACCTGAAACTGGCACACACCATCCTACTGCTCAGGTGCAAGTAACTACAGGATATTGGGACTTAAATGGAGCTGCCATAGTTTAGGGAGGCTGAAGGCAGAGATTCAGTGAAGAGAAGTCCTGGCCAAGGCGACCTCCTACTGTAGAAGCTAATCAGAAAAGGTCCCTGCCTCCACATCCAGAATATAGTTGGTGCTCATGTTGATTTCCAACAGCAAAAGGGAGCCTTAATGGGTGTACCAGAACAAGCAAATCATGTGATTGAAAGATTCGGGCTCTCCAAGGAGCTGAGTATGACCATTTAGTAAATATTCATGTCACTGGTGAAGCAATTGGCCGAGAGGTCCAGAACCCATAGGTGACACAGAACTAGAGTGATTTGTGGTTAGCCACATGATTATGGTCTGGGAAGGTTGGATTTTAGGGTAAGGAGGCAAAGCCATTGAAGCTGATAATGGATCTGAAGCTATATCCTCCAGTTGGTTGCCTCAAAAGTCTACATGTTGCAGCTACGTTCTGGCATCAGTTACAGCATCTCCAGAAAGACTTTTAGAAGGTCACGAGAGAGATTGAGCTGTTTCACATTGTAATGGAACCCTATAGAAAAGTCTGGAAGCTCAGGCCCCAATAGGAAACAATTTTTCCTGGCTATTAAGGTCAGGGAGAAAGAAGAATGTCCTTGAGCTAGAGAAAGAGTGATTGACAGACAGTAAGGAGAAAGAAATGAAACATTTTCACTCAAAAAAAGGTACTTGATCACCTCCATAGCACTCTCAAGTATGTTACCTCTTGCCATGAAATAAGTATGGCTGATCCTGGCTCACAGATGATGAAAGCTTTGAGAAGAAAATTGACCTGTCCTCTGGCAACAGGAAATTTGTTTTACTTTGTGAATGAATCAAGTGGTCCTAGGACAAAATACAACTAATATAGTCCTTGAATGTTAAAACTGGAAGATACCTTAAAGACCCCTTTTCTCTGACAGCCCTCTCATTTTATACCTAGAATAAAAGTCTCATAGATGAGAAGAGACATGTCTAGGGAACAGCAAACCTGAGTGCCTTTTTACCTGTGTCCCAGCAGCTCACCTGGGAAAGGGAAGAAAGGATGGAAAGACAACAATGAACTCATTTCTAGATTCCTTGCAGTGGATGCTCCATACCAACAGTCCACAGCCTCTTTGGATATGAGGCACTAGTTCTAGGCTTTTGACAGCAAGAGCAGAATCAAGTCACTGTACACCCTGACTAAGAATGCAGGCTATACACCTTAGGTACTTTTTAAAAGGCCCATACCAGAGCAGGAAGGGTCAATAAAGATGAAAAAAAGCAAGGACAAACATATTACATAGGGGCAAGATAAAGAAAAGTCATGGAAGGAGTGAAAGCCTTTGAAAGTTGAAAGAAAATAAGCAGAGGAAAGTTGCTGGGCTTTTAAACAGGAGTGAGATCATGAGGTTATCGAGGAATGATTAGAATAGGATGTATTCCCTGACTAGCCTCTAAGTTCCCCCTCACTCTTTGAGGGCTACTATAGAAATTCTTCTATAAGGAAATTCAAGCTCTGAGTAGAAAGTCTAGCCTCTGAGCTTCTGTGTCATGGGACATTGGCTTAAAGACAATAGGAAAATCAAAGGGTCAGGGGCCAGACTGAAAGTGGAACAGGTCTTGACAAGCAATATGCTTGGTGCCCCCTTCCTCCATTCAGTTAGCACTAGGCCAGGCCCTGTGAGGAACAGGAGAGCTTCAAGTCTCACCTATGTTAAAATACAAAACAAAAAAAAATGACACCATTACCCTATTTGCTTCTCTGGCTCTGATTTTTCTCTCATGTTCTCTTTTCAGGAAGGGTTTTGAAAAAGCTTGGTTGTTGATTTCATCCTCTGAAAATTTTTTTTCCTTTATTTTTATCCCCACTACAACTTCTCTAATCTCAGTTTATTTCTCACCTGCCTCCAGTTTATGCTATCGTTCAAGACAGCTGTACCTCCAAGCCATCAGTTCTTTGGTGGCTCCCTACTGTCCAATGGGTTAAGTCCAATCTCCTTTACCTGGTACATTTGCCCCTTTGTTATCTGGTCTCTATTTATCTAGTATTTTTTTTTCTTTCCTGTCACTCTGCCCACAAGAAACTTACATTTCAATCAAAATTACTGACAGTTACTGGAATGACTATATATACTTATTGATTCACATCTCTTTTTATTGTACATACCATTCTTCCTTCCTGAAATGTACTTTCTAGCTCACCTACCTGGCATAATTTGACCTGTGCTACAAGCTGCAACTGAAGGGTGATGTGTTTTGTGAAGATTTCTTTGATCTCCCTTGCCTTTGTCCTTCTAGTCATCTAGGTAGCACCATCCTCATGCTCCCTGGACATTTCCTGCTGTCTAGTCTGGTTTATCCCCACTCCTGATTTTTCTTTGAGTCTTATTGTATACCAAACACTCTGTAATGTTGTACATGTTATCTTATGGAATTTTCACACTTACCCTGTGAGTTTGGTACCATAATTATCCTTATCTTACAGCTGAAAAAAAAAACAGGCTTGAAGATCTAGGTCAGTTGCCCAACATCACCCAGAACAGTCAATCAGTGGAATAACAAAGCTCTAAATTCAGGTTCATCAAAAGACTTAACAATGGGTGCTAAAGTACTTAGTCTTTTCCCAGCAAGGGACACAGAGACTCCAGAAGATGCTTACTAAAGCTGGATGGTGTAGAGATGAAATCACCTTAGGATGACCATGTGTCTTCATATCTTATGAAATGTAGATGGTAGCTTGGGGCAGCCCAATGGCTAGTATCTGTGACTTTCACCTGAGACAGAGAGCATTGTGGAGCTTGAACAAATTATTGCATTTCTAAGGAGAAAAAGATAGGAAGCTTCAGGTATTAATCCGGCCTACTTGAGGAGTTCACACAAAATCCTTTGGCCATCCCTAGGCAGAGGAGGTCAAAGAGTCCTAGACAAGACTGAGGAGAGAGATTAGGGGAAGTGGTGGGAGCGGGGTATGGGAGTGGAGGCAGCCAGTCAGGCTCTAACTGCCACCTGGTGGTTAGCCTATGAAAGACAAGTGAATGAGTCTAGGTCACAAGCTTTGGGTACAAACTAAATGAACTGGGTCCTCACAGCACTTTTTTATTTACTTTTTCAGCCATCTGTTTATCTATTCATTCTTGATTCATTTAACAAAAGTGTGTTGTATGAGACACAGTCTATACACTGAGAATATAGCAGTAAACTAAGCAAATTACTATTATCATTGACCTCAAACTATATTGGTAGGAGACAGGCAGAGACTTGGAGGAATAGCTCAGTGGTAAAACACGTGCACAGTATGCACAAGGCACTGGGTCCAAGCTTCCACTCCAAAATGATAAAACGAATAAGTAGATGACATTGTGTGTTGGATGGCGATAAAAGCAGATAGGGGAGGGGGACAGAGGCTATTGCATTTTAAATAAAGCCATATTTAGAAGGTGGAATTTGAGAAAGGACTTGAAGCATGTAAGAGAGGAGGCAGCCATGAAGATGTCTTTGGGAAGCTGGTTCCAGGACAAGCAAGCAGCCTGGGAAAGATCTGAAGGTATGAGCATGTATAATACAACCAAGAAGCAGTTAGAAAGTTAGTGAGGCTGAACAAGGATTGTGAACAAGAACAATAGGAGAAGAGCAACAGAGAGGTAGGCAGGGATTAGATCATGTTGAGCTCTGGAGGCCTATTTTATATACTGAGTGAGCAAGATGCAAACTCATGGAGGGTAATTTGCCCAGGATCACCAATTTAGCAAGCGGCACTAGATATTTTGTCTCACAATCCTTTACTCTGTGGTACTGATAGAGATAGACATATAGATAAGTAAACAGAAATGGTAACCTGAAGTAGACCTACCCAACTCAGATCTGTCCAACTGAGCTTTGAAAAAGTACAAAAGCAATTCAATGGAGGATGCTAGATAGTCTTTTCAACAAAGGACACTATGGCAAAATTGTACCATCACAGACCAAAAAATAAACCTGGCCTTAACCTTATACATTGTACATAAGTGAACTCATCATTGACCATGAACTTAAAGTTAAAATATAAAACTTTCAGAAAAAAATAGAGGAAAAACTTTGAGACCTAGAGTTAGGCAAACAACCTAGATGAACTGGAAACAATCTAGATATCTTAATCAGGTGACTGAGTAAACAAACTACTATACATTCACACCATGGAATATTACTCAGCAATAAAAGGGGACAAAGTGTTCAATCAACAACATGGATGAGTCTTCAGGGAATTATATTGATTGAGAAAAGCTACTCTCAAAATGTCACATACTGTACATAACATTCTTAAAATAACAAAATTATACATAAAGAGAAAAACTGATTTCTTTGGTTGCCAGAGATAATGTGTGAAGCAAAGAAGGTTGATAAGTGTGGTTATAAAAGGACAATATGAGGAATTTTGTTATGTTTGGACAGTTCTGTATCTTGCCTAGGATTGTAAATGCATGAATCTCCAAATGTAATAAAATTTCACTGAACACATACATGCATAAACACACAAATAAGTGCATATGAAACCAGTAAAATATGTATAAGCTCTGCAAATTGTATCACTCTCAGTTGACTGGTTTTGCTGTCATACTGTAGGGATACAAGATGTCGTTGTTGGCACAAAGGTAATGGTGCACGGGCCTGTCTACAACTTCTTATGAAGAATTTTAAAATGGCAATGTAAAACAAAAACAACTTAGTAAACACTGTGAGAGATTCTAAACAATAAAATAGAAAATTAGATAAAAGCAACAGGATTGGTACTCAGTGATAGAACTCTTATCTAACATTTAAAGAGGCTTTAGGTTCCATCTCTAACACCTAAAAAAAGGAGTTTAAACAAATAAAAATCTTAACCGATTCACTGGCATTCATACCCACCAAATCAGTCCTCCAGTCAAAGCCACTTATGAACTGATCTTAATGAATGTTCAGGATGATACTTAGCTCATCACTCTTATTTTACAGGTGGGGAAAATGAGGCACAGAAAGATGATATACTACTTGTCCAAGTTCACAGAGCAAAGGAGAATGGTGGAAATAAAATGCACTTGGTTCCCAGTTTCTGTGAGGGTGATATGGAGTTCAGGTTGAGGAGTGGGAGAAAACAAGGCCAAATGTCTTTCTCTTTTTAGCCCTCTCTTCTTTAAACCTTGTGTTATAAATTCAAGTATGTAAGGTTCTTAGCTCAGTACCAGGTATATAATCAGCACTCTGTAAGTTGCCATAGTTTCTTTCCCTCTTTTGTTGAGAGAGGGACCTCTAGGTACCTCTAGGGACTTCACACTTGGGAGGAAAAGAGAATAAAAGTGCAGTCACTGCAGGCAGCCACCTCACCTTACAGTCCTCTCTGAGTTCTAGATCTCTAGTAGAGATTGAATTTGGTGATGTCCTGGCAGTAAGGTTGAGAGTGTAACCATGGAGATGAATGGGGAAAGGGGTTGCCGTGGTGACAGTGGGCAGAGTAGGGGTGAGACTTGGAAGAAAGGTTGGGGAACATAGAATTTTTCTAATGGAGATGGGGAGAGGGCTTTCTGAGGCCCACTCTAGGTTGGGGGCAGGGGAATTAGAAAAATGAGGCTGCTTATCTCCATGGTAACAGATGGGGAAGTGGTGGGTCACTCAGTGAAGAGCTGGCAGTGAAGCTTTCTGTCTTTGATTACAGAGAGCTTCTGGAATTTCTGTTAAATTTTTTAAATGCTCGTATTTAAAAGTATTAAATGTCCCTCTATGCACTACCTAAAGTCATCTTGTTATCAGGAAATTCCTTTAGAAATGGCTTGTCAAACAAAAGTATTCCAGGTCCTTCTCATCTCAAACAAAGAATTGGACAAGACAAGCCAAAAACAGTGCCAAAAGTTGATTTCAAATGAGGAGTGAATGGGTAAGGGAAGAACTAGCTCTACAGAGCAAACTTAGACCAAACACAGAAGGAAAAGGATAAAAAGTAACAGCAAAAGTACTATGGTGGGCTATTGTAAGAAGCCTCAATAGCTAGTACCTAGTGGTGTCTTATCTCTTTTATGCTATCCACATCTTGTGAGAGCTCATGCGAAGTTCTACATACCAGTGCCGGAGAGTTATCTGGCACCTGGGATCTTATAATTGACAAGTCCTGCTTATTCCCCCAGCCAGCTTTGCCACGCTCTACCTCCTACATCAATCAATCTCTCTTGTCACCAGTGTGCTGGAGTGTATCTACTATAGATCCTTTTTAAACTGTTGTGGACAGCAATTGAGATGTTTATCTAAGCTCTTTGGAAACAATTGCTCTACAAATAGATATGCAATATTCCTGACTAACTTTTCATGGTCCATGAGGGGAGAGATTTTTGTGTGCCCTATTTATTTCAGGCCTAGAACAATATCTTGCACATAATAAATATTTGATAAATGTATGTTGAATGAATTAATCACCTACTTCTTGCTGCCTCCAATTGTAAATTCCAATAATTGTGAAATGCTCCAAGTTTCCTGCATATGTTGTAATTATTTGAGACTCAGTTTATGCATTATTTCCTGTGAGAGGCTTTCATGAATTAACTGGCACAGTTCCACCCAACCTTGTTTCCATCATACTCTTGGTATCACTATAATAGCATTTGCCACATGACGTTGAAATCACTTGTTGTTTGTCTCTCAGTCACCTAACAGTTCTAGGCCTCAGGAGCAATGACTGAATATTTCTACCCCAGAGCCTTAGCACAGTGCCTTGCACAGAAAAGGTCCTCAGTAAAAATTTAATTGTCTCCCTGTTACTTATAACACAGCTTTCAGTCTTAACATTTTCTACTATCCACATACTTAGTACATTTTCATTTTCTTGTTTATTTTTCACGAGGTCTATAATTTCCCCACTTCTATGGTAGTGTATAATGGCTAAAAGCATGGGCAGGGTTGGGCTCAAATCCTACCTGAAGGTAACAGTATTGGACCAGTAACTAACCTTTCTGAGTCACAGTTTCCTCATCTGTAAAACACAAGTATAAAAATACTTTTTATTCATATGGCACTTAACAGGATTGAGAAAATGCATGAGAATAATTTAGGACAGTCACCTGGTTTAAAGTGAGCACTAACAGGTGAGGTATTATTATTATTGTGCAAATTCAATCATTCAACACTGAGTCCTACCTAATAGATGTCAGGTACTGAGCCAAGGGAAATCAAGATGAAGAAGGCCTTCTCCCCGGCCTCAAGGAGTTCTAGATCTAGTGAAATCCAGGCGGGGATAAAGTAGCCATGGTGTAGTACCATCACAGGGAGATGAAGGAAGTACTGTAAAAGCTAGGGTGCATCATCTGCAAGAAAAACATCAACAAATGCTTCCCAGAGGAAGTAATTATTGAGCTAAGTTATGAGTAATGAATAGAAATTTTCCAGGTAGATGAGGAAAAAGACATTCCAGGCAGAAGGTGCTCATGTAAATACTTGAAGGCCTAAGAGATTGTGATAGATTTGGAGAACTAGGAGAGTTCTTAAGAGACAACTTAAGATCCATGAAAGAACAAGAAAAGAATGTCGACAGGCAGATCAGAAAGGATCTTATAAGTTGAGTCAGGGAATCTGTCCTTTAACAGAATGTCCTTTTGGCCCAAAGTTATTCATTTCATTCTTCTGACACTTTTTACTTGTTGTGGTATTAGCAATTGAACACAAGGCCTGAACACTGAACTAATTCCCTGGCCTTTTTTTTTTTTTTGGTGGGCAGGATGTTGAGAAAGGCTGCCAATAAGCTGCCTAGGCGCTGCTTAGACTGTTGATTCTCCTGCCTTGACCTCCTCAATAACTGAGATTATAGGCATATACACTGAACTCAGCTCTTCTAATATTTTAAACATACCTTAATATTGAGTAAATTAGTACTTGTTTCTTTCACCGAGCTCTGAGCCCCGTAAGGGCCCAACCCTGTGTCTTCAAATTTGCTGTGCCTAGTTTTTAGGTAGAACACACCAAATATAGAAAGGTAAAAGGAAAGGACTTCTCCAACTAACATAACTACTTAGTAGCAGAGATAGTATAATATAGGTGTATAGGGTATTTTTAAGTGCTGCTTTACATTCCTCAGACTTGAATAAGAAGTAGGAATTGAAATATTTCATTTAATGCAGTCTTTACTATATTGAATTTTTGCTTTTCATGAGCATCTTGTCACTAGTCAGGGACATTCAAATCTTGTTTATAATTCATGAGAGACGTTAGGAACTAAGGAGTAGGTAATATATACATTTTGGTAAGTTATAATGTGGTCTTGGCATTACATGGATACAACTTGATTTCATTTAAAGTGGTACCTTGGTGCTCATTGTTAATTTGTTACAGAAGGCTCCAAAAGTACCAAAAAAAAGATGAGTAGCAAACAAATTGTTTTGGCTGGGAAGGGTAGCGCATCACAAGGCCATCAACATTAACACGTTTTAGCTTGCACCTCAAATGACAAGTTCTGGGACAAAATTTTGCCTCAAATTGTGCCAGGTACCAAATTTAATAAATTTCAAAGCAGTCAAATGCCAAGGTATGACAATAGTGCTATTGTTAGTATTAAAGGTACAAATACCATTGTAATATTTCCCACTTAAAACAAAACAGCAAAGTGCCCTCTAAGGCAGGCCAAAGCAAATCTAACCTGCCAATCCAAGATGACAAATCTACATTAAGCTCCAGTATAATGAGTGGATACCCATCATTACTATCAGAGAATATCATGGGGAAATGCTTGAAAGGTCATTTATCTAATTTCTATAGCCATCTGTTAAATAGTTTCTATTTTTCTCCCATACTCTAGTATCTCTCCATTCCAACTCAATCTACATCCTATTGCCCAGTGAATCTTAGCTGTGTGAGAGTGGGCAAGTTGCCTGACTTCTCAAGACCTTAGCTGTCTTATCTGCAGTTAATGGACTGTGATACATTAGTATCAAGTCCCTTAAAAGTACTTAGGGTGGCTGGGGGTTTAGCTCAGCAGCATAAAGACCTGCTTGGCAAGTGCGAGGTTGTGAGTTCAATCCCCAGCACAAAAACAAAAACAAAAAAACCTAGGGTGTCATTGAGCAGGTTGAGGAAAAGATGGGCCATCAACTGAGTTGGCAGGCTTCTGTGTATTCTTTTTAAACACATCAGTCATTTTAGAAACTACAGTCCTCTCTAAAATTTAGTTTGGAGAAAGGTTTATGCTACTACAAAAAGTTTAAGTACATAATATTTTCATAATTTTTAAGGACCCTTCTATTTCCTTTAAACTAGGGTTTTGAAAAATCTCACACACAAAAGAAAATTAATATGATAAACTGTTTATGAACATAAATATCACAAATACTCATTTCTATTTCTTTTCATGACTTCTTTTTACAGTAATTTTTGCGGAGCTTTCAAAGATGAAATGCAATGCTTAAAATGAAAATTTTACTATGAAATAGGAACTCTGAAAGCAATTAACAACTCCCACAAATATTATTTTGAAAATTGTAGAAAATGGTTATGAAGTTCATAACCATTCAAATTCTGCATATTTTTCCACTTAGGTAACAGTAAAAACATGTATTAATCCAAGCAAATGCCAGTAAGTTATTATTATTAGTGTCACAATTACTGTTTTCAAGTCTCCTCCACAAATACTGTCTTTTTATTCATGGCCAAAGTTGACCCTTAAAGTTCAGTTTACTAGAGTGACTACAGGTACTGTTCCAGAAAACCAAATAGGTAAATCCCCACAGCCTCACTTTTTCCTCAAATGGTAAAGCAGGGGTTGCAAGGAAGGGTTTATTAGAATCACCTGGGAAGACTTTTCCATCTCCACATAGGCCCCACTGTCCTCCCTCTCTTGTAAAGCATGATTCTAACTTGGAGCTTTGCTGTGTCTTACATGAAAGTTTTTCTCCATCTTTCTAAATCCTACCCCAATGAAGGTTAATGGAGTAGAAACAATTGAACGCAAAAGACAGCAGCTTTGTCACAGAATGTTGGGCAAGTCATTAACCTTTCCTCTGATAATCGAAGTTCCTTCTTCCTGCTTTGAAATTCTATGACTTCATATCATGTCTGAGCAGTCTTTTGAACTCCTATCACGGAATGACTTGTTAGTTCTTGGATTTCCAACAGCCTATGCAACACTATCCTATAATGTCCTCTACTTGCTTTTATATAAAAATGTTTTTTCCTTCTCAACCATATTTAGTTTATTTTTTTCTAGTACTAGGGATTGAACCTAGGATTTTTATTTTTTTATTTTTAACACCAAGAGGATTTATTAGAAAAAAAGCAAGTGATGAAATATCCTCATATATTTCCTTGAGAAATTAAAAATAACAGACAGAATAAAACCAAAAGTGAATAGAAGAAAATAATAAAGATTAGAAAACACAATGCCTTATCAAACTGCCAACATCATTTTTCATATAGATTAACATTTAGTTTAAATATATTTTAAAAGTTTATTTTGGGCAGCAGGTAGTGCACCTTCTATTCAAATCTCCTAAGTCAACTCAGGTAATGTCTGAAGGTAATCAGTTAAGTATTTATATTGATTTGCTGAAAGCAATGATGTCTTTCCTTTCAAAGTGCTAGAATTGTATTTTACATCAGTACTGTCTAGTAGAAATATGTGAGCCACAAATAACTAATTTTAAAAATATTTAACCCAACATATTAAAATATTATCATTTCCACACAGTCAATGTAAAAAACATTGAAATAGTTCACATTCTTTTTCTGTGTGTGTAATGTTTTCGAAATCTGGTTTGTAGTTTATACGTATGTCACATTGCAATTTATAATAGCCATATTCAAATGCTTGGTAGCCATCTATTAAACAGCCCAGTTCTGCATGATTAGGCCACTTTCCAAACGGATTACAGTACTTTTCTAGAGGTGCAAGGATGAGTCAGATTCGTATTAGTAAGTGATACATTTTCAAATCGCTATTATACAATGTGGTGGGTGCTGTGATAGGGATACACAGAAGAAACCCTAACTAGTTAGTTCAGGGGTGCGGTGGGGGGTGGAGCGGGAGGCCAAAGAAGGTTGCACAGAGTTTGAACTGCAAACTAGGTGGCCTGAAAGAGACAGGCGTACGGAGATAGAAGTCCCAGGTTATCCCTTTATATGGGCTAAGGAAAGGCTCCACAGGGTGCCAGCCCAGAGGGCATAAGGAGTACGTGAAGAGGAAAAGGTGACTTGAAGGGGAACAGGGTAGTGGAGAATTGGTTGGGCGTAACCTGGAGCTCTACCTGGTGGGTGACGAAAGCCGGAAGGGGGCGCCACGTGTACTTCGCACTCGTGCAACCAGACCTGCGAACTGTGAGAGCGGTGCTGCAGCAGCCGGACCGCCCGGTTGTCGAGACTCCTCAATTTGGTGAGCGATTCGCGAGGTAAGGCACACTTCTGACCTGTTCCTAAAGCCAGCCCGTCCCCGCACTCGCCCTCACACGTTTTCTCATGCTCCGATTTAAGCCTTGCCACCCCGGAGTCTGAGACCCCACGAAACTTCCCAGCCCAGCATCGGTCACTAGATCATAAAATTGTGCCTAGGGTTTTGCCTGTGTATTTGTTTTCAACAGATGTCTATGGCTTATAACAGGTTTCCTGGTAAAATGAGTCTATGGAAACGGTTGCCAAGGCCGGCGAATTGCTGCTCCCAGGAGTCCACCGACGCTTTGGTAACAATTAAGGGACTGGCCAATGCAGCGCCACTTCCGGTGTCTTTGTTGCTCGCGCGATTCACTTTAGCGAGGTTGCCTTTGACCCCGGAAGTCAATTTCATTGGGTTCCTCCCTCCCCAAGATGGCAGCTTCTGAAAACGGGTTACAGCTACCTCGGCTTCCCGAGCTGTTCGAAAGCAGCAAACAGCTTCTGGAGGAAGTAGAAGTAACGAATGAACCCACCGGCTCCGGGACGATCCAAGATAAAGTGTCCAAGGGACTGGACCTACTTGAGAAGGTTGCTGAAATGTTATCGCAGCTCAATTTGTTCAGGTATGGGGGAAAGGGTAATAACGGCAGACAGCAAAGGTAATGCTGATGATTATCAAGGATGGAGCCATTGTGGCTGGGTGGAGAGGACCTTTAAGCCCTTTATGTATCTACTTCTCGCTGCGATCTTGTGTACATTGTTTACATTGCCCACCTCTCATCTGAGATGGTTGGTAACCCACGACTCCACTCCCTAGTGTCGGCTGACTGCATAGGCATTGGGTGTGAACACAGCCACTTAGATTGAAACTGGCTGCTTTTGCCTTTGTTTCATGCCCTCCCAGCCCTCCTCTCTCCGAGGAAGCAAAAGCCACAGTTTGAATGCTAAGCCAGGCTTTACAGCCTCCTTTTTGCTCTTTCCAGCCGAAATGAAGATTTAGAAGAAATTGCTTCCATCGACCTGAAGTACCTGATGGTGCCAGCGTTTCAAGGAGCCCTCACCATGAAACAAGTCAACCCCAGCAAGCGTCTAGATCATTTACAGCGGGCTCGAGAACATTTTATAAACTACTTAACTCAGTGCCATTATTATCATGTGGCAGAGTTTCAGCTGCCCAAAACCAATAACACAGCTGAAAATAACACAGCTAGTTCCTCCGTGGCCTATGCTAACCTCATTACTATGGCTTCTCAAAGAAAGGCTAAAATAGAGAGGTGGGTCAATAGCTATGATTCAAGGGGTACCCAGGAGCAATGCACTTGGGGGATGCATGTGTTTTTGTGTGCATGAAAGACAAAATGGTATATGTCTTGGTTCTTATTGAGCATAAGCGCTGGGGAGAGCAAATTTTGCTGAGTTTTTCAAAAAGCCTCTGCCTTTGTTGAGGTGATTATATGTGACCAGTAGACCTCTACTAGCTTATGGTTGCTAATGGCAACAATGTAGTTTAGCAAAGTGTGTTGCAACCTTTCCCACATCACAGCATAATAATATACAATGTAAATATCTTTGAAGGGCACACAATCTCAGAGGTGTTGTCTATTCTTGTTCTATGTATTGAGTAGCTCTGTTCTAACAAGAAAACTGAATCAGATGTATAATAGCTTAAACTGAGAGGAATTCATATTCTGGTGAAGAAAATGCATATAGAAACAGAATATCAGAATAAATTTATGTGATAGAGAGATGGAAAAGGTACTGGGAGGGCACATGTCCAAAGGTGCAGGGGAGAGAAGGCTCCCTGGAAAAGGTAATTCCTCTCATGAATTTAGGATAAATAATATTGTCCAGAGGAAAAGGATAGAAAGGCATTAGCCAGCAGAAGTAATGGCATTAGTAAAATCACAGGGACATTAATCACTTAACAGTCCAATTATTTAAATACAGATGATCACAAATTGCATATTTTCATGAATTTTTATAAGATAACAGGAAATATAAAAAGGATATTTATTGAGTAGTACATGAATCAACTGGCTAAAATCATACCTGCCCAAGCAACCCACAGGATAGTCAGCATGTAAACAAGTGTGCTGCCCAAGTAACCATGGGGTAAACAGTTAAGTGATGCTGGAGCACAAAGGATGTGAAAGAGAGCAGGAAGGAATGATGCTGAAGAATGTAGGGTCAATACACAGGTGTGATCGGAATGTGAGAAAGGCTTGTTAAGATATTGGGAAGGTGTTTGAATCCCAACTTCATCATTTAATTACTCTTGATTTAGGGCAATTTAGTTGCTTTCCCTAGCAGTAAAATTGACATCATAATAGCTTCTTCCTCAGAGAGTATCTTATGAGGACTAAAAGAGAAATACGCATAAAGCATTTCATGCAGTATCTGATAGAATAACCACTCAAAGTCAGCTATGATTGTATATTTGTGGCCAAGAGTATAGGTTGCAGAATCAGAAACTTGGGTTTGAGTCCCAACTTCTTTATAAGCCTTTGGATTTTGGTTATTTAGCCTATCTGATCTTCAGGTTTCCTCCTATGTGGAATCTAGGTAATAATGATACATATTTTATAGGGTTAAGAAGAATAAATGAGATAAACACTTAAAGCTGTATAGTATCAAATACATAGTATTTTATAACTGTTAACTTCGGTTTAGATTGGTCACATTTTTAGTTTGGTCTTTCAGGTTGGTTGGGCTTACTTAGGTTGGCAACTGGGATCCACTGAAAAATTTTGTTTCTTTTATAAAAGTAACATGGTCATACTTGCATTTTAACTATCACACTAGACCTAGTTAGATCACAGGTGATGACAGACAGTTCAGTAGGGCAATGACAGAGGGATACAGGGAATATATTTATTTTGGAGGATTGAATCTGCAGAAAACTTGATGAACTAATGGAGGTAAAATAGAAGGAAACAGCAAAGAAGATGTCTATGTTTCTGATTTAGGTGGATGGCTGTGGAATTTACTGAGACAGAACTGAGAAAGAGCAGATCAGGGGATGGGGAGAATATGCATTCAATGTTAGCACATGTTGAATTGATATCTGGAAGACATCCAAGTAGAGGTATCTAATAGCATGAAGCTCAGAGGTGAAATTTGGTCTAGACTGCTAAAAATTGGTTGATTTATTCAAATATTTATTTATTTATTGAGATCTTCTCGTGTGCTGGGAACTATTTTAGATATTAGAGAATCAGACAAAATCAATGCCATCAAAGAGCTTTTATTCTAATGGAGACACAATAAAGCTACTAAATGGTACGGTAAGTTCAGGAGGTAAGGGCTGTGAAGAATAATAAAATATGGATACAGAATAGTGATTGACAGTGAATGATTTTGGGGAATATATGATAGATTGTATAAAGTGGAATTCAGTATCTCATCCTCTAAAAAATTGAGAGCAGCCCATTAACATAAACAGTGAATTTTGTATGCAAATAATTATTCAAACGTGACTATAAACACCATAGAGATACAGTGTTGTGTAGAAAGGTAAGGGAGTGATTCTATCTGATTGGAGGAATGAGAAGATTTTAGAATGTCACTACATATAAGTTGAGTCTTAAAGATGTCCTCAATGTAAAAGTATGCAACACAAGAATATTTTAAAAATCAAGAATAAGCATTAGCACTCATAGATGTCATTGTTACCTTTTTGGTCTATTTTCTTTCAAATAGTTATTTTAGCTAATAAATTTGGAATAATACTGTAAATAGAGCTTTTTATCTTGTTTTTTAACCTAATATATTTCCCAATGTATTTTGAAACCATCATATTTAGTGGTTATATAATATTCCATTCTGTAATTGTACCATAGCTAAGCTATTCTGTTGTCAGATATTTAGACTACCTTTTTGCTATCCTAATACTGTCAAAAACTTTTTTTGGTATGGGGATTGAACCCAGGACCTTGACTACTACTGTCATTGTTCTCTGGGGATAGATTTCTAGAAGGATGATGAAAGATACGTGGTAACAATGTCGCTTTCTACAATAACAAAGTTTCATGGTATGTGGCACTGCATTAGTCCTGGATGTTTATTTCGAAAGTTAGAAATTCTGTTTAGGCAAACAGAAGAAGGTATCTTATGTTTCTTTGTCCTGCAAGCTTGATCATTGAATGAACATTTTTAAAGTATCTGATAGAGATCAACACATGTTTATGCTATTGGTTTCCATGTTCATATCAAAAGTCCAGTCCCCTGGTAACCATCAGATTCATACTTCAGTACCTTTAGGTGTTTCAGACATCTCAAACTTAACATGCCATACAGTTAAACCCTTCACTTTTTGTGTTCTTGATGTCTCACACACACCAGGTGAGTGCTCTACCATTGAGCTAAACCTCCAGCCGAAACCCTTGATTGTTTGAACCCAACTGTGCCCCCTTCCAGGTCTTTACTATCTCAGTAAGTTCACCACGATTTGCCCAGAATTATAAGCAGTAAACCATAGTGTTAGCCTCAACTCCCTTTTTCCAGATTTCTTCATCCAGTCTATTAGTTCTATCTACATAAGGTGTCTTCTGTACTGTCACTCTGCATCTCCACTAGCATATTATTCTAGGCTATCAGAATGTCTCTCTGTTAGCCAAATCACTGACTACAGTGCCCTCCATGATTTAGTCTCACTGAGTGTCATTCTCACCTTATTCCATTAGATCTAGCTTAGCCACAGTACTTGCCTTTCAGTTCTTTAGACTGATGCATCTCTTTCCTTCTGTAGACTCTTTCTACATGTTCTTTTTGCATGGCATGCTGTTCATATAGCAAATTCATTTTTTGGTTTCAGTTTATCACTCTTTGGAGTGGCCTTTCCAGCCTAGTGTCCTTAAGTAGTTAACATATTTCATTCTTTTTGTTCCATGTTTGTTTCTTTCATGGCAGTTATTTCATGTGAAGTTGTTTCATGTGTCTTGTCTTTCTGGTTTTTTTTCCCCCTACTAAAATATGTGCTCCATGAAGGCAGAAGCCATTTCTCTCTTCAGTGTGGTATGCCTAGCACAGATTCTGGCCTGTAGGAGCTCCTCAAACATTATTTACTGTTAATAAACAGAAACAATCAAAGGCAGGTAGATTGAGATATATATATATATATATATATATATATATATATATATATATATGGAATGGATAATAGTCTAGCTTGGCTAAAGCTAAGAGTAATGTAGGCAGAGGTCTGCATTGAGAGATTATGTATATAGAATACTGAAAGGAAAAAGAGGCAGAAAGATAAGTTAATATTACTCCTAACTAGGATCAAATGACACAAATGAACTTACAGCTATTGGAGACTACATTTCCAAGAAGCATTTAGAAAACATTGGGAGCTGCCCTTTCCATAGACAGGTGGAAATACACAATTAAAACTTAGTAGACTTTTATGATTGATGCAAAAATATTTAGGAGCCTCTTTGGTGAATATGGGTGAATTTGCCAAGGTAAACTATGTAAGAGAAAAAAAAGCTGAGGACTAAACCTTGGGCCAATCTAAAGGAGAAAGAAAAAGGAAAGAACTCAGGTAAGAGACTCACCAAAGTACAAATAGAACAATTTACGGAAGCATGGGGCAAGGAGTAGATATTGAATCCTCTGAAACCTCTTCCTATGGTCATCCTTCCATACTGTAGCATTTAATTCATGTTAATCACAGTGTAACTGTTAGTCTCTAGATTTGCAACTCCTCAAGATCAGAGACCTTGACTAATTGTATCTTAGTATCCTAATTGTATACCTTGATGCCCAAACCAGTAATTGAATCATGGTAAGAACATGGAGGTTTTTCAGGAGGGACAGATAAAGTGGTAATCTGAAAGATGGAAGCAAAATGGTATAACAGAAAAAGATCCTTTGGAATCACAGTCATGAGATGACCAATTTCTGACACTGAATAAATGGGGTATCATTTCCTTATGCCTCCTAGCCTCAATTTCCTTATGCCAATTTTTGTATTGCTGCTTACAAAGCATTTTCATATGCATTTTTCCATTTGATTCTCTTACCCATCAAGTAGATGCTCGTTTTCAAGATACGGAAAAATGGATTTTGAGAATTGACTTGCATGAACTTTTATCTAGTAGGGTTTAAACTCAGGTCTTCAGTTCTCATACTGTACCTTCTAAATCATATAAAGAAGGGTCCACATTTGTTTGTTTTGTTTTGTTGGTCAGGCTGGCCTTCAGCCTATTTGTAGCCCAGGCTGATCATGAACTTGCAACAATCCTCTTGCCTCAGCCTCCCAAGAAGAGTCCTCATCTGAAAAAAAAGGGGGCTGAGTAAATGTGTTTCTAAGATGAAAAGGCACCAGTTGAGGGAAAAGTTGTAGCTACTAATGACGGGGAGGTAAGAATGCAGCCTGGAAGGATGTGAGTGGAGGATTAGATGGATAGGAAAAGCAGAGTAACAAAGACAGCTCCTTTAAAGACAGAGTAAGGAAGGAAGGGTGAGCAGGGCTCTATGACACACCTTTACAATTTTAGCTGCTTGGGCAGTGTGGAGTCTCCTTAAAAGATGAAGAGAAAAGTAAAATTTGATCATAAAGGTTTGTAGTTAACCCATTTGACACAAATTAATAATTTCTTACCCCACTTCATCAGCTTGGAAACAGAACAAGGGAATAGTGAAAGTTGTCCAGTGTCAGAAGGATCATAGGGATGGGAGAGATTGTAAGTTTTGGTATCATGTCGTACATGGGGAATCTAGGGCAGAGTCAAGCTTTCCTCTGATTTCACCAAGGTAGAGTTTATCTTACTAGCTTTCAATATGAGCACTCATTTGAAGAAAGTTTTTGTTGTGTTTTTTTTTGCTGAGATAAAAAGGTTTTAAAAATATACCTAAAAGAATAGGTACTGAGGAGATGAAAGTCTGAAAGAGTGAAGTCATAGAAGCAAGGAAGCAGAAAAGGAAGGGATCAGAGTGTGTGAGCCATAAACAAGGAGGATGGAAAAAGCAAAAGAACCTTATTCAGAGGACCACTAGATAATCCAGAATCTACCCTGGGTTGTATACATTCCTGTTGTTTGTCCTTTGATGTAGGTTCTTCCAGGAAAGTTTAGGGGGGTAGCAGTAGAAATTATGAAACATCCAAAAGTAATATCCTAATAGCATTCATGAGCTAGAAGTTGACCTTTGTAGTGTTTCACTCAGAAGGCTCCCATGATGATGATATAACAGTTGTTCATAACAGAAAATACTAAGACCTTCTGATTTGGGTGAACATTTGCAGAGGAATTTCCGCTTCTGGAGGTCTGGAGTGGATTTCTGGGCAAACAGTTTAAGATATTTTTCTTGGAAATCTTGGTGTTCTTTTCCTTGACTCATCTCTGCCTCAAGCCCTCACATCTAGTAAGTAAACTTGACCTGTTTTATATTTTATGTATTTATTTATTTATTTTGGTACCGGGTATCGAACTCATGACCTCACACTTTGCAGGCAGGCGCTTATGCCACTGAGCTAAATCCCCAGCCCCTGTTTTATATTTTATGTTTTTTTTTTTTTGAATTCTGGGGATCGACTTACTACCACACGCTTACAAGGCAGGCACTTATGCCACTGAGCTAAATCCCTGGCCCTATTTTATATTTTAATTAAACTTATATTTCACTGCTTCCAACACTGCCTGCCTATTTTAAGTCACCGTCTCACCTCATTTGTGGCATCATCCTTTTAGTTGCTTTCCTGTTTTGTACCCTTGTCTCCCAGCCCTCACTCCACATGATAGAGTAGCATTTTTTTTTAAAATCTTAATCCATTCTGTGCAGGTCATGTATTCTATTCAAAAACCTCTAGTGACTTTCAGATATCACTAAGAATACCTTGTGGTATTTGGTATTTGGGTATCATAGCCTATGAAGTTCTACATGTTATTGTCTTGGCTACCTTTCTGACCTAGTTTCCTATTAGTCCTCATTCCATTCCACCCACACTGGGTTTATTTCTCAAATATACCAGGCCTGGTACTCTCCCCCAGGGCCTTTGTGTTTTTCTCTCTTAGGACAATCTTGTGCATATTGGTATGGCTTGCTTCCTGGTTTCCTTGAAACCTTTACTCAGATAACATTTCTTGAGAACGGTCTTTCCTGACCACCTTATATATAATAGCACTCCTATTTTCACACTATCACTGTCCATTTGACCATGCTTTTTACTGCTTTATAGTACTTACCACCACATGACTCATCTGTTTCTTTTATCTTTTCCTGCTAGAATGAAAGCTTTGTGAAAGCAAGGATGTTCTTTTATAAACTGTTGTTTTCAGCACTAACAGTACTTGTCTGGAGGTATTGAAAGGTGAATGATGAGTGCATCCAGAAAGAGGCAGACAAGGTGGTTATGAGTCTTTGAATTAGATAAGGATGAGTCAGAAGAACTGGGAATGTTTTTCCCTGAACAAGAAAATAAATGACCATTTTTCAGGCTGTTTCACAAGGAATTCCTTTATCAATGGCAGATAAAATGAGCCCTAAGATTCTATAATGTTTTGAAGGTGTAACTCAAATAGAAGCACTGATTGATACTAAACACTCAGCCAAATAAAGGATGATAGAATCAAATGGTTAAGATATTCTCATCCTTTGATTGCAGGACTTGTTGAGATCAGGTCACATCTATATTTTTCTGGCTTCAGAATGTTATATCTCACTTGCTCCTGGCCCTTCCTTGACTTTGTGGTCTGGTTAACTCTTGTAACAAACCCTGGGTTATAAAATAAATATTCCTGCCAATGTGGAAATCTACATGCTGGACATTTTGGAAAGGTAAAATATTACTGTGGCTTTCTTTTGAAATAATTTCTCTTTTATTTTTAAGTTCATGAGTAATGCATTTCTGTGAAACAGATACAAGCAGAAGAAAGAGGTGGAGCATAGGTTGTCTGCCCTAAAATCTGCTGTGGAAAGTGGTCAAGCAGATGATGAGCAAGTTCGTGAATATTACCTCCTTCATCTTCAGAGGTGGATTGGAATCAGCTTAGAAGAGGTTGAGAGCATTGACCAGGAAATAAAGATCCTGAGAGAAAAAGACTCTTCAAGAGAGGTAAGCCTAGTCGCTGCCCACATAAGAAAAGCTGCTGTCAGAGATTTGAATATTCTTTGCGAAAGTAATCAAATTTAAATCTTCATAAGTTTTCATAAAATCATTGTTCATATTAGCATGAGTAGATAAAGGCTGGTGGTTTACTAAAGTTTCTTTTTTCTTTAGGTTATTGTAGTATTTCCAGTGCTTTCTAATCTATACACACTTGTATTTATTTTTAATTTTGTGACATAGCATGGGGGGAAAACTTTCCTGAAATAATAAATGGTTTTGGCTATGGGAAGTTATAGCTGTTGGAGAAAGGCATAAGGAGGGAGAAAGGTCTTGAAAATGTGCTTAACTGTAGTAGAAAATGATGGCTATGTGTGAAAAAACAAAACTGGAGAAAAGAGGAAAAAAGGATAAAGCAAAGGACAAGGGAATGTGTTTAGGTTGTGGAAGACATTAGAATTCAACCTTATATAATAATGTGCTCATACTTTTAAGTCTACCAAATAGAAGGCTAGTAATAGTGGAGTGATATCTTCATGCAGAGAAGGCCCAGAATGCTGGTAAAGAAAACATTATAACACATTATTGGCTGTCTTTGAAAATAACCCTCTCTTGGAGCTCCTGCTTCAAACAAACAGGCTCTACTTCCAAAGTTTTGGCCTTTGGTATAGGATATAGTGTGAATTGAGCTGAGTTTATCAGTGGGTCACAGGCATTTATTTAAGTCCTCAGAGAAGCCTCTTCCAAATTTAATTTGTACTAACTAGCCTCTGGAGCTCTTGCCTCAAGATATGTCAACCTAATTCTTTGAATTAAAGGATTAAAGAATGAACAGTTAGTATTCTAAAGCTATGTAAGCCCCCTTACCTAGATGAGTAGTTTTCAAATATTTTGAGGCTGGGCTCTTCTAAGTCCTAGCCTGTCCCCTTCTTTGGTGTTTTGTTTTGTTTGAAATGCTCTTTCATGTGGTATGTGAATTGGCTCTGGAAATGTTGGAATTGGAACCAAGTGAATACCTTTGCTTTAGCCATGCTTTGTTTCAGTCTGCCCCTAGTAGGTCAAAGTTCCATGAACTCTTTTTGTATAGCTTCACATAAAAACTGCTAATCTATCCTTCCCCTTTTGTGTTTTGGAGCATCCATTTTTAAAGCACCTAAGAGTTCTTGACAATTAATAGAATAATTACATTGGAAGGGGTTGTAGAGAGGTCTTAATAATTCAGCTTTTCTGGCCAGGGCTGGGGATTTAGCTTAGCTGCATAAGTGCCTTCCTGGCAAGCACAAGGTCATGAGTTCGATCCCCGATACAAAAAACAATGATGGTTTCTTAGGCTGAGGATTTAGCTCAGCTGCATACGCGCCTGCCTGGCCAGTGTGAGGTCATGACTTCTCCCTGGTACCCCCTCCCCAAAAAATTCAGCTTTTCCTTTGAAAGCCAGGCTGAGGAAAAGGGCATCAAATTTAGTTCAAGGCATTTAGATAGATCATAGAAGGGGACTTTAGAATCTCCCTTTTTTGAGAGGTTATTTTCCCTTGTGGTAAAAAAGATACCTAGGAGGCTTTTTCTTTTCTGTCTTTGTAGCAAGATATTCAAGCTCCCTCAGGAGAATTATATTTTAAAGACTAATAAATAGAAAGCAAATGAGCTTTTGCATCATTAGAATATTTTTCCCCCTTAAATCAAGAACAGATTTATTTATTACTTACAATTTCTAGAGGCTGGGAAGTCAAGGGGGGCCACATCTGATACAAACCTTCTTTAGCAGCATCACATGGTATAGAAAAGGCAGGAGAACACACATGTGCATGTATGCACACGTGAGAGGGGTGGGGGAACCCAAACTATCTTTTCATCAGGAACCCACTCCCATGATAACTAACCTGTTTAGCACCAGAATACTTCAGAGCAAGAGTGTGCATCGTAGTATGGATAAAATGGCAAATGTACCTCTGAAATTTTTTTCTCAGGCATCAACTTCTCACTCACTTCTTCAGGACAGACCTCCAGTGAAATCCTTCATACTCACTCGGAACAAGGCCCAAGCCAAGTAGGTAGTACTAGAAAGTGGTTTGCCTTTACAGTTCCTGTTTTTTGTGGGTTTTGACAATGCATGAATAATACATGGAATGGGCATTGTGGGAAAGTTATGGCTTCACCTGTGGAGGCTGTTCTGTCATCAAAATCATATTAACTGTCCTAGCTGGGTATAGTGGCATATGCCTGTAATGGCAGTACTTAGGAGACTGAAGCAGAAGGATTGCTGTTGAGTTCAAGGCCATCCTGGGCTACATAGTCAAGGCCAGCTTGAACTATGTAGCAAGACCTTGTGTCAGAACAACAAAACAAAACAAAAAGCAGAGTAGTGTTTAACATCCTGATACTTAATCCAAGTGTATCTTTCTCAGACATTTGCATAAGGAATCTAATAAAGCAGGAAGAGGAAGAATCTAATGGTATACTTAAAAAGTTTTTCTATTATTGCCGTTCTTGATGCCTTTAGCTGCAGTTCTCAAAAGGACATTATTGCTTATTTATTATTTAATTTTGAGTTATTGATGCTATTCCTTAAGTTGGCAAGAGATTCTCCTCTGAACTTTTCAGAGCAATTAACAAAAAATTCCATTTCATAATGTCATTATACTCTGTGGGGCATTAGTTTCTGGGATTACTTATTGTGAGATGATCTGGGCTATTTATCTTTTCATGAAGGGTCTTTAATAACCCTTCCTGGGTACCTCTTTTTACACATCTTTATAGGAGGGAAACAAGGCTGAAACAGATATAGGCCTTGTCATTTAAAATGAAGAGACTTTTTAATGCTACTATTTTTCTTTAGTTTTCTGAAGGCAATGTGATTTTTTACAGAGTATTTGGAGCTGGTTATCCAAGTCTGGCAACTATGACAGTGAGTGACTGGTATGAGCAGCATCAGAAATATGGAGCATTACCAGACCAGGGAATAGCCAAGACAACATCAGGTATGAAGAGGTGGGAGGCAAATACTTGCTCTGTTGGCTCCTTTCTCCCTCAAATTAAACTCTGATCAAGTATTGTCACCCTTTAGGAACAGAAGTAGTCTGGGCAAAGATTCTGAGTAATTGAAAGATTCTAGGCCAGAAAAGAAGAAAGAAAGAAAAAAGAAAAAAGAAAAGAAAAAAGAAAAGAAAAGAAAAGAAAGAAAAGATTCACCAGGTATGCTGGCACATGTCTAAAATACCAGCTACTTGTGAGCCTAAGACAGAAGGATTCCAAGTTCTAGGCCAACCTGAACAACTTGGCAAGGCCCTGTCTCAAAATAAAATTTAAAAAGGGCTGCATATGTAACTCACTGGTAGAGTGCCCCTGTGTTTGATCTCCAGTACTACAAAAAAAAAAAGAATTTTTTGTTTTTGTTTTTTAGCAGCATAAATTTGGAATCTCTCCAAATATCATGACATAAGAACAACGAGATAGCAAAAGTAAAATCCATGGACAGTAGTTCCATTTCTGGTAATGATGAAGCAAGTTGTACCAGGCCAGCCCCTCCAGGTAACAATTATAAATTGAACAAAATACATTTAAAAAAAACCACAACTACCTAAAGACACTGAAGGTGACCTAAAGCAGGATAAAGTGGAAGGAAGTCAGCACTTAGGAGAGAATGAGACTTGAAATTGCTTGAGAACAGGGACTTGGACTTCTTATATTCTTGGTGTCCAACTTGGTGATGGGATCATAGTAGGAACTCAGAAGTGGAAGAGTTGGAAGGAGAGCATGGCCATCAGAAAGCTGAAAGCAGTCTGATAGAACAAAACAATCATAGACATGCCTTTTCCTACCACTTTTCCTACCACTTAACAATTGACATATCAGCATCTCTGAACCTCAGTTTTCTTTTTTCTTCTGACCCTCTTAAAAGCAGACATTCTAATCTCCATTTTAAAGTGAGAGCATGGTCTCTGAAAATTGATTTGCCACACCATAGTTAATAAGTGATTGGGCTAGGATTTATATTTAGACCTTCAAAAGCCTAGTTTCAGTACTACTTCCATTTAGCATAGAAAAGAGTAGCCATTTAAAAAGAGTTTCCTTGTTTTTTTTAATTTTTAAATTTCATTTTCATTATTACTGCTTTTCATCTATGGGCAGACTACAGTTTCTGTGATGCAGACTAGCTGAAATATAGATGAAAACTTGTGATCTTGTTGGTTGGGGAATAAGAACTGAGTTCAGGGTAACCATAGCAGCTGAAAAGTAAAGGATGATATCCTGGAGAGGAGAGAACTATAGAAGAACCTTATTTCTTATAGACCATGTCAGAATCTCTGGCTGACTCCTGAACTCTGTTTACAGATTGGACTCTCCAAGCACCTTAGCTAACACTAAAATAATTCAGTGGAGAAATCAGCTGTTTCCCCATGCAAGATAGAACTTAGCATTTTGTTTCTAGACCAGTTAATTGCCTTCTAGAATAAAAAATCTGTATTCTGGAGGAGTGAAACAATACAGTGCTCCTCAGCTTACAATAGGTTCACATATTGATGAACCCATCATAAACTGAAAATGTTGTAAATTGCAAATGCATTTAATTCACCTAACATCAATCATCATAGCTTAGTGATAGCACTCTGTGGAGTACAGATCAGTTAGCCTTGTGATCTCATGACTGACTGGTTGCCGTGGTTTATTTCTGCCACCAACATCAGCAGAGTCATATTGTATATTAATGTCATGGGAAATGATCAGTCTAAAATTCAGAATAGTTTTTACTGAATATGTATCACTCATGTCACTGTACAGTCAAAAAATACTTCAAGCCATCCTATGTCAGGGGCTACCTGTGTATTATTCATAATGTCTAGAAAAAAAGCTAGAAAATGTGACTTATTTAAGAGGAAAGGCAATCAATGAGTACCAGCCCCAAGATAATTCAGGTGTTAGAAATAGCAGACAAGGACTTTACATAGCTATTATTTCTTGTCCTTAAGATCAGAGTACAAAAATGCTTGTAATGAATGAAAAGATAAGAAATCTCAGGGGAAAAACTATACACCCAAATATTCTGGAACTGGAACATAAAATCAACTACATAAGGTTCTACATTAATAAGCTGGGAGAAGAGAGAACAAAGTCAGCTCAAAGTAAATAAAGGAAACAAGAAAGAGAAGTCTAGAGGAGGTGGTGGTGTCATAATCCGTGGAAATCAAACATGTATAGAGCTCCATGACTTAACTCTTTTACTCCTTGCTATATATATAGGCCGAATGAGACCATAATTGTTCATGGCATCATTATTTGCAGGAGCCCAAGTGGACACTACTCAAGTGCCCATAAATATTAAAATGGACAAGTAAATTTTCATGTATTCACACAGTGGACTTCTGTGTGGCAGTAAAGTTAAATTATAGTTCTTCAACAAATCTAGCTGAATCTTATAATCCTAATTATGAGTTAAAAAGCCAGATTTCATTCCATTCATATAAAGTTTAAAAACGTCATGTGAGCTTGTACTCCTCACCTGAAGATTCTTGTTAGCCAGAGTGTAGTTGTTAGAGATGAGAAGTGGCGTTTCTTCATAAAATGCAAAATGTCAAAAAAAAAACTTCATGTGACTTTTATGATTCAATTCATATGGAATTCAAAAGCAGAGTGAAACTTCTATGTGCCACTCAGTGGAATTGGACCTGACAGGGCTTCTGAGGAGTAAGTAGTGTTTTGTATCTGGGTAGTGATTAATGGACATGTTCAATACATGTGAAAATTCATTGAATTAAACTTGTATTCATGTAGAAACATGAAATACTTCAAAAATGCTAAAAACAAAAACCTCATAGATAATAGTTATGATGAAAATAGCTCACAGTGTATCTCCATGAACCACAAAATAAAAGCAAGTAAGGGCAAATCACCTTTAGCCACAGTATGAACAGGTTGTTGGTATCTGTAGGAAACTATCTAAAAGATTTGACAAACAAAATTCTAAAATAGTATATTCACTAAAATGTGTGGCAGTCCAGTTTAAACACTTGAAGCTCGGAAGTGTTTTGTCTTCCAGTAAAAGCTAAATAGGTGAGTGTAGGGGTCAGAAAGTCCAAAAGAGATGGAGCAGTTTAATCTTTAAAAACTCTGGAAATTAATCCACCAGCTCTCCTTCCAAGACAGGGTACCATGCTTCAGAGAAATTTCTGAGAATAGAATTGAAATTAAGGAGGTCAGAAACAATACAGAAGGAAAGAGAAGGTCCATGTAGAAGTAGGAGAACCAGAACCAGGAATTTTAAGCAAGTCACCCTATTTCTTTAACCTATGTAAAAACAGAAGAAATGAGGCTACTATGAAGTTTGAAAAGCCTCTCTGAACTATATGTTTGTAAAGGCTCAGGAGAACATTTCACATTCTCTTATATGAGAAACCCAATTATAAATAGCAAAATAAAAGATAATGTGAAGTAGGGAGATAGATATTTCTCAAGTGACAAGGGGATCAAGAAATGGAGAGGGGAGGAAGGGGAAGAAAGAGGGATATAAAAGTAATTTAGAGCATTATGTACATGTACCAACTCTATACAAGGTATGTAAACATGTACTACACACATGCACTAATAAAACATATTAAATTATGATTTCACAACTCAATATATCAGAACCCACTGAACCCACTGAACCTACTTTTATGGTATGTGAAATCTCAAAGTTTTTTTTTTAAATGAACAGAATTATCAAGATTAAATCACACACAAAATTATTTTAAGGGGGAAAAGATCATTGAAAACATTGCAGAAAGATGTACTCAAAAAAACAACAAATCTTAATCTGAACATAATGTTTTAAAATGAGTCTGATAGTGTTTTGAAAATAACAAAGCATGGAAGAACTACATAAAGTAGGATTAGAGAAACTTTAGTAATGTGATAACAACTTCTGCAAAGGAATCATTTAGAAAGGAAAGCTAAAGTAGGAGCAAGAATGAGTAAACACAAAAAATGCCCTATTGAGGTAGAAATGGAATATTTTTTAAAGCTCAGGAAAAGGGATTTGAGATAAAGTGACAGATATTAAAGACAGCAAAAAATATCTGGCATATCAATAATGAGAGTATCTGAAGAAGAACAAGGCCAGGAAAAAGAATAATGCTAAAAACTAATACTAAGGAAACTTTCCTGGAAGTAAAAAAAAAGATGAAAAAGTATACAGTACACCTGAGAATTTAGACCCAAAATGACCAAAGCACACATTCTAATAAAATTATTAGACTTAAAAGAAAAAAAGTAAGGATATCTCAGTAAAAGCAGCATGTGACTTACATATAAAGAAACTTACATTACCTTTAAATTTTTTTATACTCATACTTTATGCCACAAAAATATATAGTAAATATTTAAGATATCCAAAGGGTTAAAGAACAAAAAGCCTTATAGTATTGCATATGAACTCCTGGAAAATTATGCTTAGAAATAAAAGCACATACGAATGGTCTATCCACCAAAGAGGCTCAGAAGCTAAGTGTGGTACTTGTAATCCTAGCCTTCAGGAGGCTGAGGCAGAGGAACACTATGAGTTCGAGGCCAGCCTGAATTACAGAATGAGACTGTCTCAAAAACAAAAACAAAGGCTAGCCCAGTAGCAATGAATATAACCTAGTAACCTAGATTGTATATGAAGATGCAATTACCGTTCTAAGAAAAAATCAGGATATCTTAGCTCATTTCAGGTATGGGACAGGATGTGTCTGAGATGTGTTTGGAAAAATTAGGCATGAAAAATAGGGAAGAAACTTTCAAAGACTACTAAGATTATATCACGAGGACTCAATAACCAGTTTGATGTTTTCTTTGAAAGTTTCTTAAAAAAGGTATTTAGGGGCTAGGTATATAGCTTAGTGGTAAAGCACCTGCTTACCAAACACAGAGCCCTGGGTTCATTCTGAGTAACACACACAGCAAAAACAATTGATAGTAGCAGTGAGTACATTTAGTGGCCAAATCTTGATGTCTTTTAAAATTTTTATTGCCATATAAATTGTACATGTTTATAAAATATCATGTGATGTTTCAATACTGTGTATATTGTATATTGTTCAAATCAGAATATTTTTTTCACAGAGATACATAATTTGTCATTGTGGTAAAAACATTCAAAATCCATTTTGTGTATTTTGTGTCTTTTGAGTGCTGGGGATGGAACCCAGGGCCTCTAGTTTGACAGGTACTAAACACTGAGCTGAAACACCAACCTTCTTCTAGCTTTTTTTGAAATACACAGTGCATTAACATTGTCAGTAGTCACCCTGCTGTGTAATAGAGCATCAGAACCACTTTTCCTACCTAACAATACCCATTAAACCTTTCCCTATGTTTCCCACTTTGCCCAACCTCTGCTAACACCATTCTACTCTCAACTCCTATGTGATCAGATTTAATTCCACTTGACTGAGGTCATGTGGTACTTTTCTCTCTGTGCCTGGCTTGTTTCAGTTACCATGATGTCACATTTGATGGAATCTCATCCTTTTTATTGCTGAATAGTATTCCAATGTGTATATGTGCATTTTCTTTATTCATTCCAGAATAGGTGGTCACTTAGGTTCATTGCATTTTGGGGCTACAAGTTCTGTAGAAAACATGGGAGATTTCTCTTTAACAGACTGATTACACTTCCTTTGGATATATGCCAGGTCTGGGATGGCTGGGTAATGCAGTCATTCTGTTTTTAATTTTTGAGGAACCTCTTCACTGTTTTCCACAGTTAACATCTCAATTTCCCTGTAAATTTAAATTTTTAAAGTTTTTTTTTTGTACCAGGAATTGAACTCATGACATCACACTTACCCGGCAAGCACTTGAGCCACTGAGCTAAATCCCTGGCTCTAATGTTAAAAATTTTAAACTATTTTTAAAAAGCATTGCAGTTGGTTGAAACCTATTAAATATGTTTAAGTCCATGTCTTACTTTTCTCTCATTGCTGAGACAAAATACCCTATGCCCCCAAAAGGAAGGAAAGGTTTATTTAGCTCACAGTTTGTGGACATTTTAGTCCATAATAAGGTAGCTCCAAGGCTTGGAGACATAGCATAGAAGCAACAGTTCAAGGCAGCAGAAGATACCAAAAGCAAAAAGAACAAAAGTAGGTGGGGAAAGCAATCCTTTTTTCCTCCTTTACATTATAAGCCAGCCACCTGCCCTTGGTCAGGAATAACACATCATCTCCTTGCCGCCTTCTTGCACAGGCTTAGTATATTTACAAAGTGAGGACCCTGGCCCCTTGCTGAGTCACTTAAACTTCTAAACTTCTCAAATTGACACAATGAACACCTTACAGGAGGATAAGAGCATGCACTCTACATACCAGGATATAGAACTGCTGAGTTACTTAGTTAAGTTTTTAAACTTCACAAATTGACACAGTATATCAGCCATTACAAACCACCCCTCCTCCACTTGGCAACCAGACACATTTCTTTAAACTTGTTTCCAGATACAAAGACATGTTTATTATCACTTCACAACTTGAACATTGTAACACAGATTTTAAATCCTTAAGAACCAGTATTAAGTCTATCAACATTACATTACATTAGAATTATAACATTCTGCCCCTGGCCCCTCAAAGACTCATGCCCGTCCTTTTATGCAAAAGGCATTTGACTAAGGGTTGTCAAATTCCTAACAGTTTCAGCATTGCAGGAAGTCCAAGTCCAAAGTCTCCTCTGAGATGGAAGGCAACCACTCAGTTGCAAGCCTCTGTACAGATGAAAAATTAGACAACATCCAACATTCAGTAGCACAAAATAAACATTTTCATTCTAAAAGTTACAAATGGGAATACAAAGGATTAGGACCAAAGCAAGTCCAGAATCCAGCAGGGCAAACAGTAAGTCCTTTAGTTCCACATCCAGCATCTGAAGCAATCTGTGGCAAATAATGAGCTCAAAAGGGCTTAAGTGACTCCACACTTATGGCACTTCTGGTGGTTACGGCTTCTCTCTTAGGCATGCTTTGTTCCCTCCTTGCTTCTTTCCTTAGATGATCCACATTCTTGGCTGAGGTTTCCACTGAACCTTCAGCTTCACACTTGGAGCTTCACACACTGCCCTCTCAGGAGCACACTGCCTGGCCTTCCAGGCCTTCTGAAATTGGAGTGGAAGCCTTTTTAATCTCAACTCTTGCTTTCTGTATGCACCTAAAACCAGCACCACATGGATGATGCCAGGGTTTGCTGCCAGCTGGAACAGTACCCAGGTCTGTCTCTCTTGACTGTAGGGGTCAAGTGCCTGGATTGCTACTCATTCTGAATCCATATCTGAAGAACAGATTTTCTGTGCTGCCACCATTCTGGCATATGGTGCTCTGAGGCTTTCTCCTCAAAGCAGAATCTTTTACCTTTGCAATTTTGAAGCTTTCAGGGTAGAAACTTGATGCTTCTTAGGATGTCCTCAGGCTATCTTTTATATTCTCCTGTTCCTTTTCAACAATTGAGATCTCCTCAGCTCTAGCTTTGCAGACCACACCTTTGCTGGATCTTCCTTTCTATCCAAACTCACAACATTTTAAGTCATCCTGCTGGGCTCTTTGCTCTTGATATTCAACATAGATGTGGCTCAAAGCCCCCATCAGCAACAATGCCACAGCCTTATCATTCAACTACCCTTAAATTTCTTCTGCTACACTAATTAGTCTGTCACCCTCAATCTCAGACTCAGGCAAAATCTGGACACAAGGAAAATGAAGATAAGCTTTCTGTTAAGCTATAACACATTTTCTGGAGTCCAAAAGCCAATGTAGTTATTCCCAGCAGAAATGTCCCAAACCTGATCTTTGCTGGCAGGATTTCTATCAGCCTTCGTTTGGTCTTCTGAGATCTGACTAGAATCTCCAATACAGAACAGCATTTCAGCTCTGCTCTTTGAGGCAACATCTCCTAACCTTTCCAATCTCTAAGCCCATAATTATATTTTAAAACAAAAACAGATTGGTATAATAGGGAACCTGGTAAATGATAGGAAAGAATCTATTATTCATCTTTTGTATTGGCTGACTAAATAGTGATAGATGAGGGGGAAGCTCCTCTTTATAAAAGTATTCCAATTACAGCTCCCATGGCTTCTCTCTTAGGCATGGTTTGCTCCCTCGCATCTTTCCTTAGATGGTTGCCTGGCTTCATTGCTTTTAGTACTGTGGTGAGGCAGAACATCAGGATGGGGAGCATGTAGTGAAACAAAGCTCCTCTTCAAGATGGCTGGGAAGCAAAGAGGGAAAAGGGGCTGGGGTCCCACTATCTGGTTCAAACACATCCCCAAAACCTTAAGACTTCCCATCAGACCCCATATCCTAAAAGTTCCACCAGCTCCTTCAATGGAAAATTGGTTTATTTCTTAATATATTTGAGTGGTTTCCAGTATTTTTTTGTTTTACAACAAAGAGGTTAAAAAGAAAAGAATACCAGACTCCTAAGTTGTTAGCTCAGATCCCCACACATTTCATTCTTTGTTATGTAGAATACTTCTTATTGGCAAACTCAGGGTAGCCAGGAAAATGCTGCTTTGGCTTCACAAAGGAAAAACCATGCAAAGAGAAATATAGCAGTTAGTTCATTTCTTTTTAGGGTACATTGCCTACCTAGTAAGTGCCATTGGAACCTCAGAATGTGATCTTAGCACATACAAAACACATAAGCATTCTCTTCTGGTGGGTTCAACTGCCCTGTGGTTTTCAATCTTAGGAACACAACAAAAATCTCATCTGAGATTGTGTTCAGAGTGCAGGTGAGCTCCCTACATGCTGGTTAGCATTCTCTCCATATCATCCCCTCTTTCTCATTTTCTGACTTTAGTTGATTTCAAAAGAGTGGCTCAGCAACAGGAAGATGAAGAAAAGGAAAAAGAGGATAATGAGAAGGTACTCCACAGAGCACGGGAGTGGGATGACTGGAAGGACACCCACCCAAGGGGCTATGGCAACAGACAGAACATGGGGTAGTCTTCCTACAAAACATGACAGGACTCTGGGGCATGGACCTTTCTGGCCAAGGAAACTGCCACCATGCCCTTCCTGGCTCCTGCTTCACCTGTGTACAATGAAGGCAAAGATGCTGACTCTTTCGCTTTGCGTTCAATAAAGTGTCAAACAATTAAGTGTGTATTTGTACCCTAGGCAATAACCAGTGAACTTGTTTTGAGATTACTAATTCTCATCATGGTGTATTCTGATTTCTTAAGTGGGCAGAAAAGTACACTGAGAAATGGCTCTGTATAATCAATGCTGTATGAATTATCTTTAAAATGAAATAAAATCCCTTCTATTCCATGAGTGTGCAGAAATGTGATTACCAACTGCTTTCTTGTAGGGGATGTGGTTGTGGAATGAGTCTATGGGCTTATGGTTGAGATCTCAGTCACCTGCCTTTGTCCAGGGCAGGGAATTGTCCAGCATCAGAGCCTCCCAAACATTTACCTTCCACCTGGACACATGGTGTGAGCTGCAAGCAACACCCCTCTCTATGAAAGCACAAAAGCCAGGACTTTCCCAGCCACATAGCACTGTTTCAGGAATTAGAGCTATAGACAAATAGGCCATTGAGGACTAGAGGCTGTTTCCCAATGGTACTGACTTAGCCTTCTTTGCTTTGTCCAGGAGAGACAATTGCTCCACAGAAGGTTCTGTGAAAGACCCCTGTTGTGAGAGTGGCCAGGCCCTCTCATGGAAACATTGACCTAACTGTCAGGGTGAAGCAGCAACCTCAGGCTTCAGTCTAGATTTTACAGTTGTCGCCTTAGACCCTGTTGGCCCCCTTTGCTATGTCATTTGATATCTGACAGGCAGAACTGGTGTTCTGATAAATGTGCCATGGTTTGCTGGCTGCTTAGGTGCCTGTGTGTGGGTGTGGAAGAGGAGAAAAGCACAGATGACCTGAAAGCTACTGACTTTCTGGAGTAGAGAGTAGACGCTGTCCTTAGCTCTATGAAAGAAGCCATGTGTTGAAATAAATGATCTGCACAGGAAACAGTCTATTCTGTGGCTTTGATACATTTAGGTTTTCTTTTTAAGATGAAGATGACTCATCCCTAACTTTAGTCTAACTGAGGAGAGGGGTTTGAAAAGGAGACTTGTCTTGGTGGTGGTGGAAAGGGCTGCCAAGTGATGAGAAGGTTCCATTTTGTGGGCAACAACAGCAGGACTACAAGTAATATATTTTTACACTGCTGACTCCAAAGTCTCATCTCATTCTCATACGTAAGCACCCCAAACTGGTGGAGCACAGATTAAATTCCCTACAGATTAGTAAGCAGATGATGTTTTCAACTTACCTCCAATTGTTGCCAGGCTGCCTCTAGCTATGCCCTGTTTCCTGCCTTTGACATTTTGTCCTGAGTTCATTTCCAAAAACTGGCCAGGTTGGGGGTCTCCTCTTGGTCTGGGTCCATCTAAGATTGGGCCTTTCAGAAGCTCCAGCTCAATGAAGCTCCCATACTCTTTTGATACCCAAGAGGCAAACCAGACAAGGTGGGTTTGAATCCTGGCCTTACAAAATGCAAGCTATGCGACATTGGGCAATAAAACCAGAACTACTTGCTCTCAGTGTATGTAGATGACCTGTCTTCTGGGCTGTGAAAATTATTGAATAACAGTCATCTCTTAAGCAACTAAAGAATAAAGGCTTTCTGTTGGTTTCAGCTTAATGGTTGTCATCTGTCTACTAAGGGAAAGGAAATGGATAGATGTTTACTCCCTAGTATGCACCAGATACCATCCTGACTTAACATAGTGACTATGCAAATTTTGCATTGTTCCCATTTTACAGAAGAGGAAAGAAGGCCAGAGAAGCTGAGGGGGCTCCTGAAGTTCACACTAGTAAAACACGATACTTGTAATTTGCCTCATGCTTCCCAGTTGGAAGCAGCTTTAAAAATCCAAACTCCACCCACCACTTTATACCCAAGTGGAGCTCTGTGGATTCCTTCTTAGCTGACTCACCAAACAAAAAGTTATGTCAACTGGCCCTGCCTCTGGGCTAGGGGATTTGAAGCCAGGCAAAGGATTTGAGCAGGCCCACTTTCTCCTTCCTCCCAGCTTCATTCTGCCAAGAGACTTGCCAAGAGTTATTTAGCCTGCTGAGAGATGAAAGAGCTCTCTACCTTTTACACACCCACCAGATCCAGGCCTTTCAAGGATCCTAGACTGAACTCGATTTGCTGGTCTCCGAGAAGCCAGAACTCCTCAAAGTTTCAACTGATAGTAATACTGCTTCATTGTTGGCAAAATAATTTCAACACTGCTGATCTTGCATACCTATGCATGTGATGCATTTATGTACTTATAGAGATGCCACTGATTTCATTCTCACAACATGTCAGGAAAGATATGATACCTTTATTTTCCAGAGGAGGAAACTGGCACTGAGAGATGAAGAGCCTGTAGACATAGCAGCTTAACCAAAGTGTCTGCACTCTCAGGGTGAGAAATTATGTTTGGAAGGTGAATGTGCGACACTGCTTTAACACCATCACACGCTGATTTTTCCTTTCTACTCTTGCTCCTCTCAACATCCTTTAAGGAAGACACGTTAGAGGGATGATTATAAATTTATAAAATGGAGTTAAGAGTCTTGAAGTAGTCTCATTTCTTCTAATAACTTCCACCCCCAACCTGAGTAACCCCTTCCTCCAAAAGTCTATTCTTCTGCCATTTAAAATGACTTGAAAATGGGAAAATATTTGAAACTAAAATCACTTCTCTATGTCACCTGAATGCACAAATCCAGAAAGTTCTCTTCCATTTCCTTTGGGCCTCAAGTTGGCTCATCTATTTTATATATATATATATTACCATGTTGCTACCATCGTCTTGCAAAACAGCTCTCTCCATTTGCTCATTGTTTCCTCATACACTCCTGTCAACCTACTGAGCCAAGATGCAACTGGAACCAGCACAGTCCACTCATGTTCCAAAACATGGAGATGTGAACCACAGTCTCTGCTGTTTCACTATATCTTAGCCAGTTTTAGATGCAGCCAACTCGTGCCTGATTACTCACAGGCCACAACCAGGAGCAAATGAGACCAAATATGCAAAAGCACTTTGAACAGTTATAAAACATTACAGAAAAAGAGACGGGTAAGTGTAGTCAGAGGGGCACATGGTGGCACACATTTGTAATCCCAGCTATTCTGGGAGGCGGAGCCAGGATTGCAAGTCTTATCCCAGCCTAACCTGTTTAGTGAGACCCTATTGCAAAATGTTTTAAAAATTCATTTTTAAAAATTTGAAGGAAAAAAATATTTAAAGTGCTGGGGTTGTACCTCAGTGTGAAGGTCCTTGGTAGCTTCAATTCCCTGAGCCACTGTGGGAAAACAAACAAAAATCTAGTCAGCTGTTGGTAAAGTGGGGGGACAGGTGGAAGAATATATATAGAGAGAGTAATTCAGTGCTTGATAACTTTTAGAGATTTTTATATGAAAATATTTCCAAATATTTGCAAAATGGTATTAGAGAAATATAATGAGCCCCTATTTACCTATTAACTTCAACAACTATCAACTCCTCACTAATCTTATTTCCTACTTAGTTCTTTTCTGTTATTAAGAAATTGTTTTTTGTCATTGTTGTTATTTTGGTTTGGTTTTGAATATGATGGTGTTGCAATTTTTTTAAAGAAGCGTCTCTTTCTGTTGCCCAAGCTGCTGAAGAAAACCCTTGTGTTTAAGCAATCCTGCCTCAGCCACCCAAGAGCTGGGACTACAGGTATGTACCACTCTGCCAGACTTTTGATTATATTTTTCCTTTTATTTTAAAGAGAAAAAACAATAGAAATAATGTTACAGAATTTCAAAACAAGATAAGATGTTAACAATGACTAATATATTGCATATTCTTATCTTCAACATAGTTGCTCAGAGTATAAGAAATAGGCATGAAAAATTGATCAAACTGTATAAACACAAACCTTTCTATTCAATGAACTAATAAAAATTAGTAGTATAATTATCTTAGCTATCTTGCATGCATATACATATATTTTTTTTTCTTTTACCTTCCTTCTTTTCTCCTTTGCCCCATCCCAGTTGTTCTTTCCTTTTGAGCAGCTTGTTTCCATTTCACAATATCTATTGCATATTTTGAGTGTTATTTACTCTTTTAGTTTCTTACACCAGGGAGACAGTGTGATGTTTACATAGGTGAATCTAATTTATTTAAGAGTATGGTCTCAAGTTACATCCATTTACCTATGAAAGCCTCAAGCTTATTCTTCTTTATGGCTGAATAGTACTCCATTGCATAAAAATACTACATCTTTCTTATCTATTGCTTGGCTGATGAACATTTGGGTTGTTTCCAATATTTAACTATTATAAATTGAGCTCCTATAAACATGGGTGCACATATATTGCTGTGGTATGATGTTTTTAATTTTTCCAGGAAAATTCCCAGAAGGGGAATACCTGAGTCAAATGGGACCTCTAATCCTAGTTTTTAAGGAATCTCCCCATGGATTTCCACAGTGGTTGTACTAGACTACACTCCCACAAAGAGTGAGGGAATGTTCCTTTTTCCCCACATTCCTTATTTCTTGATGAGAGCCATTCTTTCTGGGGTGAGATGGAATCTCAATCTTGTTTTAATTTGTGAATGACCAATGAGGTTGAATGTTTTTCATATATTTATTTGCCATTTGTATTCCTTTATCTGAGAAATGCATACTCATCTCAGATGCTAATTTTTGGGTTGGGCCTGATTTATTCAACTCTTTATGTGATCTAGAAAGAAGTCCTTTGTCTGAAGGACAGTTGACTAAAATTTTTCCCACTCCATGAGTTGACTTTTCATTCTGTTGGTGATTACTTTTGATGTGCAAAAACTTTTTAATGAGATGAGATCCCAGGTGTTGATTCATTGAAGGATTTCCCGTGCAGTTTGGGTTTTATTTTTTTCTTGAGCTTTCTGCCTATCCCTATGTCTTCAAGATTTCCACCTATTCTATCTTCCAGTATTTACTGTTTCTGTTTTAATATTTATATGTTTGATCCATTTTGACTTCAGTTTAGTGCACAGTGAAAGACATGGGTCTAGTTTTAGTCTTAGGCATGTGGGAAGCCAGTATTTCCAGAATCACTTGTTAAAAAGGCTGTCTGTCTTCAAGTGAACATGTCTGGCCCCTTTTTCAAAAATAAAATGGATGAGTATATTTGTAGTTGTGTCTGCATTTTCTAATCTATTCCACTGATCCTCAGGTCTGTTTGTTTTCCAGTACTGTGCTGATTTTATCACAGTAGCTTTGTAGTATAATTTCAAGTCAGGGATTGTGATACCTTCATGCCTTGCCTTTGTTGCCCTGGATTGCCTTTGCTATTTTAAGTCTCTTCTGTTTCCAAATGAATTTAAGAATATTTTCTCTAGATCTGTGGTATTCTAATGGTGTTTTGATTGGGATGGTATTAAATTTGTATAACAATTGTGGGAGAATGGCTATTTTCACAATGTTGTTTCTTTCTATCCATGAGCAAGGGATATCTTTCCATTTTTCTGGTATCTTCTTTGATGTCCTTTTTTAGAGTACTTTAATTTTCAATATATAGATTTTTTTACTTCCTTCATGGGATTGATTCCCAAGTATTTCATTTTTTGGATGCTACTGTGAAGGGTTTAGTTTCCCTCATTTCTCTCGCAGTGAGTTTGTTGTTTGCAGGAATGCTATTGATTTTTGAGTGTTGATTTTGTATCCAGCTTCACTACTCAATTTACTTATCAAATCTAGAAGTCTTTGGTGGGGTTTTTGGGGTCTTCTGTACAGAGTATCATGTAATCTGCAAATAATCATAATTTAATTTCTTGTTTCCTATTTTTATTCCTTTTATTTCTCTTTCTGGTCTAATTGTGCTGGCTAATGTTTCCAGAACTATATTGAATATGAATGGTGATAGAACACATCCTTGACTTGTTCCTGCTTATAGAATCAAAGCTTTCAGTTTTTATCCACTAATCGATAAAAATATTATATGATGTTGGCTGTTGGTTGGTTATAAATATATTTTATCAGATTAAACTAAAGATCATCTATTCTAATTTTCTGTAAGGTTTTTTTTAATCATAAATGAGTTTGGACTTTGTCAAAAGCTTTTTATACATCTATTGGGATGATCATGTGATTTTGTCTTTGGCTGTGTCAATGTGATGTATTATGTTTATTGATTTGTCTACATTGAACCATCCTTGCATTCCTGGGATGAATCCCATTTGGTCATGGTGTATAATTTTCTTAATGATTTGCTTCATTCTGTTTGTTAGTATTTTATTTAGGATTTTTGCATCTATGTTCATTAGGGAAATTGGCCTGTAGTTCACTTTTTTGATTGGGTCTTTCTCTGGTTTTGGTATCAGAGGAATATTTGACTCCAGGAATAAGTTAGAGAGAATTGCTTTCCTTTCAATTTCATTAAGAGTTTGAAGAGTATTGGCATTAAATCTTCTCTAAAGTTCTTGTAGAATTCAGTCATAAATCCATCAGGACCTGGGCTTTTTTTGTCGGTAAATTTTTAATTACATTTTTAATTTCATTAACTGATGTTGGGTCATTCAGAATTTTTATATCTTCTTGATTAAGCTTTGGAAATTCATACATTTCTAGGAATTTGTCCATTTCTTCTGCATCTTCCATTCTATGTGAGTAAAGATTTTTGAAGTAGATATTTGTGATCTTCTGAATTTCCACAAGATTTGTAGTGATTTAACTCTTTTCAGTACTTATTGCATGAAATTGAGTTTTTTCTTTCCTTTTTTTATAAGGTTGGATAGGGGTTTATCACTTTTATTTATTCTTTCAAAGAATAAATACTCTTTAATTCTCCCTATTGTTTTCTTGGTCTCAATTGCATTAATTTCTGCTCTGATCTTTATAATTTCCTCCTTTGTATGGGCTTTGGGCTTGAATTGCTCTTCTTTTTCTAGAAGCTTGAAGTGAGTGCAGCATTAGGTTGTTTATTTTTTCATGTTCTGTTCACCTAATTTGAGAATCCACTGCCATAAATTTCCCTCTTAGCACTGCTTTCATTGTGTCCCTCAGGTTCTGGTTGTATTTGCATTTTCATTTGATTTTAGATATTGTTTAATGTCATTCACACATGAAGAACTGAGAGCATGAAGTTCCTGAGGCACATCCTGAGGGCACATAGTGCCCCAGGAGAACAGGTGTTCCAGCCCCAAGAACACAGGGTGTCAAAGGCAAGCTAGTTAAGCAAATGGGTGTCATGTGACAAATGTATAAATAAATACATTTTGGTGGTTGATCAGTTCTTTTCCTCTTATGTAGAGAAAGGGCTCCACCTAGTCTCAGCTTTCTGTATATTGTCTCTTTATTCCTCCATCCTCTTGCCATTGTTCCCCCAGGAAACTTTGAGGGCTGTGCTGGATGTGACAGCTTAATTTCTTCTTTAATATAATCTGTGACCCACTGCTTGTCCAGGAGGGTGTTATTTAATTTATATGTGTTTATGGAGTTTTTACAGTTTCTTTTGCCATTAAATTCCAAGTTCATTGCACTATGATCAGATAATATTCATGAAATAACTTCAGTACCTTGGAATTTACTTAAGCATGTTGTATGGGTTTGTATATAGTCAGTTTTAGAGAACATCCCATGTGCAGCTGAGAATGTGTATTCTGATGTTGTTGGGTGAAACACTCTGTAAACCTCTACTAATTCCATTTGTTCACAGGTTTGAATCAATTCTGTTATTTCTTGCTGATTTTTTCTTATCCAGTGATCTATCTCTTTGTGACAGTGGGGTATAAAGGTCTCCTGTTACAATTGTGTTATTGCTTATTTGATTTTCATGTCAACTAATATTTGTCTTGTATAGTTCTGTGCTCCCATATTTGGTACCCATATTCTTATGGTTGTTTTCACTTCCTCTTGAATTTTTCCCCTTACAAGTATGTAGTGACCTTGTGTATTTCTTTTGATCATTTTAGGTTTGAAGTTTACATTGTCTGCAAACAGAATAGCTATCCCTGCTTTTTTTCTGGGTTCCTGTTGCATAGAGTATTGTGTTTCATCTTTTGACTTTCATTTATGTATGATTTTGTTATTAACTGAAATGTATTTCTTGTATATATCATATTGTTGGATCTTGTTTCTTGATCCTTTCTGCCAATCTGTTTCTTTTAATGGTAAATTGAGGCCATTTACATAGATGGTTATAACTGATGTGTATTGGCTTATCTTTGTCATATTATTTGCTGGTATTGGTTCTCCGTTTTTCCTCTCTGTTTAATTGCTTGCCCTGCCTGGTTGTTTCTTTCTAATATTGTTCTTGGAATTGTGGCCATTTTCATTTCTATCTAGAATATATTTCAGTGATCTTTTAGGGTTGATTTTATGGTCATAAATTTCTTCATTTGTCCTTTGTCATGGAAGTATCATTTCTCCATTAATTCTGAAAGATAGTTTTACAGGGTGTCTTGATTACTTTTCTCTCATTGCTGGGATAAAACACCCAACACCCAAAATGAAGGAAGGAAAGATTTACTTAGCTCACAGTTTGTGGAGGTTTCAGGCTATAATCAGCTGGCTACAGGGCTGGGTGGCATGCACTGAGGCAACACTTCAAGGCAGCAGCCAGAGCCAAAAGACAGCCAGAGCAAAAGGAGGAAGAACAAGCTTCTTTTTCTTCTTATATTGTACACAGGCCATCCCCACACCCCAGGGCAGGTATAGCACTCACAAAATCTCTGTACCCTCCTCTTGCATAGGATGAGGATATTTACAAAGTGAGAACCCTGGCTCCCTGCTGAGTCTCTCAGTTAAGACTTCTAAACTTCTCAAGTGGACACAAAACATCAACAATAACACAGGGTGAATCAATCTGGGGTGGAAGTTTTTTTTTTCAGAACTTGAAATACTTCACTCCAAGCTTTTTTTGTACTGGGGATCAAACTCATAACCTCACACTTGCCAACAGGCACTATGAGACTGAACTATATCGACGGCCTCCTTCTCAACTAGACGGTTTGTGTTGAGAAGTCAGCTGTGATTCTAATGGATTTCCCTTATAGGGGGTCTGTTTCTTTTTTTCTAATAGCTTTTAATATTCTTTTTTGTGCTGAATTTCTGGGATCTTGATTATTATGTGTCTTGGTGTAGATTTATTTTTTCATAGGTATTTAAAGTTCATATGCCTCACTTACCGGTATGTCAGATTCTGTTCCTTTGCTTGGGAAATTTTCTGCTATTACTTCTGAAAATATTCTTTTTATGTCATTTGTATTGAGACTTGCTTTTTCATTGATACTTACCAGTCTAATATCATTTTTCCTTCCATCATCTTGCAGCTGTTGACTTATTATTTCCTGGTCCCTTGTTATTTTTTTTTAATTTTTGTCTTTTTGAGACAGGTTCTCACTATGCAGTTCAGGTTGGACTTGAGAACACTTTGTAGCCCAAACTGCTCTTGAACTCACAACAATCCTCCTGCCTCAGCCTCTCAAGTGCTGGGATGACAGGCATGAGCCGCTATATCCAGCTCTCCACTTGTTATTTTTTTAAATTTTATTTAAGGAGAAAAAAATAAACAAAACAGAAAAAAGGATAGCAACAATACAGAATTCCAAAGGAAAAACAAGGGAAAAAAGCCCTAAGAAATCACTAGTTGATAAATTACATATTCTCATCTTGGATATAGTTGTTCACAAAATTAAAGGATAGATAGTAGGCATTAAAAAAGTGAGACTGTTAGCAGTTCTGCTCAATGATCCAACAAAGATTCAGCAATATGGTCATCTATTTTACACACAAAAACATACATGCAGTTATATCCCTTAAAGCACTTTCTTTTCCTCTTGGTTACAATAGCAATTACATATTTGGGGTTTTGTTACTCTTATAGTTCTTATTAATTTTCACACTAGAGACACAATGTGATATTTATAAATATGATTCTTATTTATTTCACTAAGGAGGATAGTCTCAAATTGTCTCCATTTCCCTATGAAGGCCTCAAGATCATCTTTTGATAGCTGACAAATATTCCATTGTATAAAAATGCCACATCTTTTTCATCCACTCTGTGGTTGATGGCCATCTTGGTTGTTTCCAAGATTTAGCTTTTACAAATTGTGCTGCTTTGAACATGGGTGCACATATATCACTGTGATTTGAACTTTTCAGTTCTTCTGGGAAAATACCCAGGAGGGGAATAGCTGGGTTGAATGGAACTTCCAATCCTAGTCTTCGGAGAATTCTCCATATGGATTTCTACAGTGGTTGCTCCAGTCTGAACTCCCACCAACAGAGGAGTAGTGTTCCTTTTTCCCCGCAGCCAAGCCAAAATTTGTTATCAGTTGATTTCTTGATGGCAGCTATTCTTTTCAGAGTGAGGTGAAATCTCAGTGTTGTTTTAATTTGCATTTCTCAAATGACCAGTGATGGTGAACACTTCTTCATGTATTTATTTGCCTTTTGTATATCTTCCTCTGATAACTGTGTGTTCATCTCAGATGCCCATTTTTGGAGAAAGTCTTTGAATTTGGGGGACTTGATGTTTTCCAATTCTTTATATGTTCTGTATAAGTCCTTTGTCTGAGGGGTTGATCGCTAAAATTCTTTCCCACTCTGTGGGTTTTCTTTTCACTCTGTTGGTGATTTCTTTTGAAGGGTAGCAATTTGCATTTTGTTCAGGAATTCTCTGCCTACCACTATGTCTCCAAGACTTGTACCTACCTTGTCTTCCATAGATTCAGTGTTTCTGTTTTGATATTTAGATCCCTGGTCCATTTAGACTTTAGTTTTGTGCATGGTGATAGGCATGGATCTAGTTTCAGTCTTTGGCATGGGATTGTGTTAAATTTGTATACCAGTTTTCAGAGTGTGGCCATTTTCATGATGTTGGTTCCTCCTAGCCAAGAGCAAGAGCCTTCCATTTTCTTTTTTTTTTTTACTTTTTTTTTTAATGGTACCAGGGATTGAACTCATAACCACGAGCTTGCACAGCAGGCACTTATGCCATTGAACTAAATCCCCAGCCCTCTACTTCCATTTTCTAATAACCTCTTCAATCTCCTTTTAAAGCATAGCATAATTTTCAGCATACAGGTCTTTTACATTTTTAGTTAGGTTGATTCCTAAGCATTTCATTTTTTATATGCTATTGTGAAGGGTGATATTTCCATAATTTCTCTCTCAGTGAGTTTTTTGTTTGTGTACAGAAATACTATTAATTTTTGAGCATTGACTTTGTATCCAGCTACACTGCTGAACTTGTTTATTACCTCTAGTAGTCTTTTAATGGAGTTTTTTGGGTCTTCTATATAGAGTATCATGTCATCTGCAAATAGTGATAATTTAAATTCTTCCTTTCTTATCTCTATTCCTTTTATTTCTCTCTTTTGTCTGATTGCCATGGCTAGTGTTTCCAGAACTATATTAAAAAGGAGTGGTGATAGTGGACATCCTTAATTATTCATGATTTTAGTGTGAAAGCTTTCAGTTTTTGTCCATTTAGTATAATGCTGGCTGTTGGTTTGTCATAGATTGCCTTTATAAGTTTGAGGTAGACACCATGTATTCCGAGATACTGAAGGGTTTTTATCATGAACATGTGTTGGACTTTATCAAAAGCTTTTTCTGCATCTGTTGAGATGACCATGTGGTTTTTGTTTTTGGCTCTGTTGAAGTGGTATATCACATTTATTGATTTGCATATGTTAAACCATCCCTGCATTCCTGGAATGAAACCCATTTGGTCATAATGTATAATCTTCTTGATGATTTGCTGCATTCTATTTGCCAATATTTTATTGAGAATCTTTACATCAAGGTTCATTAATGAGATTGGCTTATAGTTCTCCTTTTTGGTTGGATCTTTCTCTGGTTTTGGTATGAGAGTTAAACTTGTCTCCAAGAATGATTTAGGGGAGGATTGCTTTCTTTTCAATTTCATTGAACACTTTAAGGAGTATTGGCATCAAATCTTCTCTAAATTTCTTGTAGAATTCATCTATGAATTCATCAGGACCTGGGCTTTTATTTGGTGGTAATGTTTTAACTATGTTTTCAATTTCAATAGCTGATATTTTGTTGTTCAAATTTGCTATATCTTCCTGGTTGAGCTTTCGTAGTTCATATGTTTCTAGAAATCTGTCCATTTCCTCTGTGTTTTCCACTCTATGTGAGTAGACATTTTCAAAGTAGGTATTCATGATCTTTTGAATTTCCATAGGATCTGTAATAATTTCCCCCATTTTTGTCCTTATTGCATGAATTTGGGTTTTTTCTTTGCTGTTCTTTATAAGGTTAGCTAGAGGTTTGTCAGTTTTGTTTATTCTCTCAAAAAACCAGCTTTATGATTCATTAATTCTTTGTATATTTTTTAGTTCAAATTGCATTAATTTCTGCTCTAATCTTTACAATTTCCTCTCTTCTATGAGCTTTGGGTTTAACTTGCTCTTTTTTTCTAAAAGCAGAGATGGAGCATTAGGTTGTTTATTTGTGCTCATTCTGTTTTCTTGATATGACAATTTATTGCTATCTATTTCCCTCTTACGACCAATTTCATTGCATCCCACCGATAACAGTATGTTGTTTCTGCATTTTCATTGAATTGTAGGTTTTGCTTTATTTCTTCTTTAATTTCATCTGTAGCCCACTGGTTGTTCAAAAGGTTGTTATTTAATTTCCATGTATTTATGCAGGGTTTGCAATTTCTTTTGCCATTAATTTCCAATTTCAGTGCACTGTCATCAAATATTACACATGGGATAATTTCAATACCTTTTCATTTACTTATGAATGTTTTATGGGATAATATATGGTCTACTTTGGAGAATGTCCCATGTGCAGCTGAGAAGAATGTGTATTCTGATGCGGTTGGGTGGAACATTCTGTAAACATCTACTAAATCCAATTGATCATAGGTATGATTCAGTTCTATTATTTCTTTTCTGACTTTTTGTCTAGTTGATCTATCTCTTTGTGACAATGGGGCCCCCTGTTATAATTGTGTTCTTGTGTATTTGGTTTTTCGTGTCCATTTGTATCTGTCTTATGTAGTTGTGTGCTCCTGTATTTGGTGCATATATATTTATAATTGTTGGTTCTTCCTCTTGAATTTTTCCACTAATGAGTATGTAGTGACCTTCTTTATATGTTTTAATCATTTTAGGTTTAAAGTTCATATTGTCTGAAAATAGAATAGTTACCACTGCTTTTTTCTGGGTTCCTGTTGCATGGAATACTATTTTCCATCCTTTGACTTTTAATCTATGAGTTTCCTTTTTTGTCAGACGTGTTTCTCATATAGAGCATGTTGTGGGATCATGTTTCTTGATCCATTCTGTCAATCTATTTCTTTTGATAGGTGAATGGAGGCCATTTACATTTATGAATATCACTGATATACTTTGCCATGTTATTTTCCAGTTGTTTGCTTCCTGCTTTTCCCCTTATTTAATTGCTTGTCCCACCTAGTGGTTTCTCTTTGTTGTTGTTCTGGGGATTATGGTTGTTTTTATCTCTGTCTAGTATGTCTTTCAATACTCTTTCTAGAGTTGGTTTGGTGGACATGAAGTTCATCAGTTGTTCTTTGTCATGGAAGTATCTTGTTTCTCCATTAAATTTGAATGAAAGTTTTCTGGTATATCAGTCTGGGTTGAGGGTTGTTTACTTTCACGGCTTGAAATACCTCACTTCAAGCTTTTCTTGACTTGAAGGTTTGTGCTGAAAAGTATGCTGTGATGCTAATGGGCTTTCCTTGATAGGTGAGTTGTGTCTTTTCTCTAACAGCTTGTAGTATTATGTTTTTATGCTGTATGTCTGAGATCTTAATTATTATGTGTGTGGGTGTGGATTTATGTTGATTGTGACTGTTTGGCATTCTATATGCCTCACTTATCTGCATATCAGATTCTTTCCCCATTTTTGGAAAAATTTTCTGCTATTACTTTTGTGAATACTTTATGTATGTCGTTTGCATTGACTCCTGCATCTTCACCAATGCCAATTGATTTTATACTGTTGCACTTGGCATCATCTTCAAGCTTCTGGATTTTCATTTCATGCTGCTTTGTTGTTTTTAAAAGTTCTATCCTTTCATGATCACTAATTGCAATCCTGTCCTCAAGGTCCAACATCCTTTCCTCAACTTCATTTAAGCAATTTTGCATGCTTTCAATAGAATTTTTTGTTGCTTGGATGTCTCTTTGAGTTTGTTTCATGACTTCTGCTTGTTTTCTATATTGTTCATTCAAGGTTTCAATCAGTTTCCCATGCTCCTGTACTTTTTTCTCTATTTCTTCTTTAGCTGCATTCAACAACTCCTTTACTAAGGTTGTTATTTCTATCTTTACATGGGAAAGTACTTTTAATTTGATTTCCTCTCTAGCCTCATGGAGTTGTTTTTTTATTTCACTTGCTATCTATTTCAATGTCTCCTGTACTTGTTCCTGATGGACTACATGTTTGAGATTGCATTTTTCTTTTTCATTTTGCCATTATTCCCTTTCAAGTTAGTGTTTTGTCCTTCAATCCCACTAGGCTAGCCCCAGACACAGGGTTTGGTCTTAGCACCCCGGAGCAGAGTTTGGAGTCTGCCCCATGTGCTGAGATTCACCGCAGTGTGCAGTCATGGCCCTGGGTTGGATTTTGGACTCTACTTGCTGCCCAGAGTTCACTGGGCCTGGCCCAGCTAGGGCTGCCCATCACTCTCTCCTGTGTCAGGCTGGCCCCAGATGCATGGAATGCTCTTACCGCCCATGAGTAGTGTTCTGAGTCTGCCCTGTGCACTGGGATGCTGCTACAGCATGGGGTCACTGCCCTGGGTTGGGTTCTGGGCCCTGGTCTCTGACCAGAGATCACTGGGCATGGCCTAGCTAGGGTGGCCAATAACTCTCCCCTGTCTCAGGCTGGCCCCAGATGTATGGAGTGGTCTTATCACCCGTAAATAGAGTTCTGAGTCCACCCCATGCACTGGGATGCCACTGCAGTGCACAGTCATGGCTCAGAGTTAAGTTCTGTCCCTTGTTATTTTTAAGAGATATTTGCTCTTGTGAATGCTAACCATGATCCTGTCTTCAAGGTCTGAAAGTTTATCTACAGTTTTGTTCAAGCCATTTTGCCAGCTTTCAATGGCATTTTTAAATTTCCTGGATATCTCTTTGAATCTGTTTTGTGCATTCTGTTTCTTTCCTATAGTGTTCATTCAAGGTCTTTATCATTTTCCTATGCTCCTCTATTTTTTTATTTATGTGTTATCTAGATATGCTGAGCAGTTCCTTCATTGTGGTTGTCAATTTTCATTTCTTTTGTTATCTGGAAATTATTTCTGATCTGATTTCTTCTATTGCCTCATGGATTTGTTTATTTTTGTTGCTATCATTTCATAAATTTGAAGTGTGTGTCTTCCAAATTCCTGTATGTTAATGTCTCCTGGACCTTTTTTGGGCAGGCTTTGTTTTGTCATTTTTTATATTTGGATCCTTATTAGTTTTTTAGTAGGTAGTTATATCATTAGTATGAAGGTCTTTCTAAGAAAAATATGTGCTTTAGGGTTGTATTCTTTGTGTAAGAGGTCATTGGTTTGTGTCTGTCCCAAGAGCCTACCTTCCCAATTAATTAAGAGTAGGATGCTGGTATCTGTTAGGTTCAGACCTCAGTCCTTTGGTGTAGGACTGTGGTGAGGTTATTACCCCAGAGCTTCCCAGTATTGTTACAGAAAGGAGAATAACTGATTACAACAGATATGACGTCCCAGTTAAGGCAGTATATTTAGCAATAACAATAGCATCAAGCACTTTTTAGAAATGGCCAAACTCTAGTAACTATTGATTTTGTACTTTAGATCATAGAAGCAAATTCTATAGTTATATAACAGAACCAATCATAAATTAGGAGTTTGTATGCAAAGTGTTTCCCCTTGGTGGAGTTGTTTTACCCTGTAGTGGAGAAATTTAGGGAAGATAGTGTATAAAACAAAGATGAGTGGAGAGGAAATAGAAGTGAGGCTGGAGCAAGAAGGATAATCATGTAAGGTTTGGCAAGTTGGAAAAGAATATAGATAAGAAAGAATAAAAAAAATCTAGGTATTACCTTAAATTGGTCTCTGGGTTTGGGGGATGGGATTAGTTTTCTGTGCCTGCAGTTCTCCTCAGCCCTTTAGAAAAGAGAGAAAAAAAGTAAAAGAAAAAATTAAGAAAAAAGGAAAGAATAAAGAAAAAGGAAAACAAAGTAAGATAAAAACAAAAATAACACAAGATAAAATTAAATTTAAAATAATGGAGGTGGCCCCACCCACTTATTTCTATTCTGTGTGTCTGTATTCCTAAGCATACTGCTGATTCATATAACTTACCACCTGTTGGCTGGTATTTCAGACTTTTCCATCCTGTTAGTCTGACCTATCCATTGTAGGCACCCTATTTGTGTTCCTACTGTATAGCTCGTGTTCCCCTAGTTTCCTGGCCCCATGATATAGTAGGAGAGGCCAGGCACCTACAGTCTTTCAGTGGGACCAGTTGTCAAATCACAAATTCTTCCTGGGGTAGTTGCTGAGTCCCATGGATGTGTTCATAGTTTTAAAGCAGAAGTTTTGATCTTTTGGAGATACCTTCTGAAATATTTATAGATGGAAAGAGAAGATGCCTAGAATCATAAATTTACTGTAATCCCTGTTCCTTCATTGCTTTCACAATCCATCTTCTATACACCAGCACCAGCAAGGTTTTTGGCATGATTTTCTTTGTGTATTGAAACAACCAGCAAAAGAGAATTATGCGTAGTGTAATCTGAGAACTGGTTTACATATCTGTCTGCCAGGCTACCTTTGACAAATGTCTTTAGGAACCCACAGGGGTCAAATGAAGGTGACACTCTGGTGGCACAGTCTTTTGACAAATATGTATGTGAGGAAAATGAACAGTAAGTCTCTTGTCCCAGTTGGTAACAAACCCCTCAAAAAGAATAGATCTAAGCCATGTCACAGGCCAGCATAGTCTAGTATGGTAACAGAAATAGCACTAATGGCTACTGTGCACTGAGCATTACTATACACTAAGAAGAGATTTACATACACTATTCCTAATCCTTACAATGGCCCAAGGAAGTTATTATTATAGCCTGAATTTCTAGATGAGGAAATTGAGGCTCAAAGAAGTGAGATTCTAAAGATCACTCAGCTCTGAATGGGTTTGGATTCCAGGTCAGCTTCACTATGAAAGCCACAAGGTCTCTAGGAAACATAAAGCATGGAGGCAAATGAAGGTAAGATCAAGTCACTTTGGTGGCATAGTGCTATGGGGATAATCTGTCTTCTAAGTTTTGAGCAACAATTCTATCAGCTTTGTCTGTGGGACCCTTCAGGACACATCTGGAACCTGATCACTAAGGAGGATACTTCCTACTCAGAAACGCTCCTTTCCCAGGGCCTTTACTCCTCAACCTACAGGGAAACATTCCTGCTCCCAATGCCAAGTCTGCCTGCTCTCCCTATCCAGCCCTCACTGACTTTTGGACAAGTAAATATTTTAATTGCTGCATCCCAGCCTATTTCTCAGTCTCCTGCATGATTTCTAAACTATTCAATGTCCCCTCAGGCCCACTGGGCCTTCCAGGACAACTAAAACCAGTCCTAAGCCTTGAAGACAGAGACTGACAGAAGGGGCCAACACCTTACCCTAGAGGTCCTTTAACACTCAGAAATAGGTATAGCCTCTGCTACCATAGTATCCTTTGCCCTGACTGAGAGGCATTAGAGATTTTCAGAATGACTTTTTTTCTCTCCCTGTTTCCTTGTCTATCTTCTTGGATGAACCTCACTTTCAGATTTCCTGATCATATGTGTGCTGATGGCTATCATTGGTGCTTTTTCCCTGAAGTTCCAGATCTATATCCTGGCATCTACTACTTTGCTTCTCTTGATAAACAAATGGAACTGGAATTCAACAATTTTCATATGGACTCATCCCTTTCCCCAGCTTTCTGTCACCATCAGAGCTTTTTGTGTCCTTCTCACCACTTTAGTGCTCATCCAGAGAAGCACAGTATTGTTTCTGGCTTCTTCCTCCCAATAAAGAAAACATTTAAATCTTTGCTGAATGAATTACTGAATGAATGAGTTTCATCATGAATCATATTTCTTTTCTTTTCTTTGTACTGGGGATTGAACTCACAGCCTCGTGCTTACCAAGCAGGTGCTTGTGCCGCTGAGCTAAATCCTTAGCCCCATGGATCACATTTCTTCATCAGGCACATTCAAAGTAATCTAGCTCTTTATTTTCAAACAACTTTACACAAAGAAAATTAAGAATTCCTTCACCTTAAAGCTGCAGTCATTTTTCTCACAGACTAATACATCATTTTGCTGAAAAAACAACTTTTTCAACAAGTGCATTCAGTATGGAGGACTGCTTTATATTTCACTTTTAAAGCTTACAATATAATACTACTGCCTGCTTTCCAGTAATTTTAATGACTTTCAAAGGCTGAAATTTAGCCTGTAATGTCATTATATAATTGTTTACTTAATCAGTCCCAGATGTTGAATATTTGGATTGTTTCCAAGTTTTTAATGCTTGTTCCTTTGTTCATTTAACAAGTAAATGACCTTATTTTCCTGTGATGGATAAAATATTCCTGCAGGGGGAGAAATGTTGGGATGTTACAAGCCAGGAATGGGAAGAAGATTTTCCATTGAATACTCTTTTGAATTTTGAATTGTGTGAATATACTGGCTATTCACAATATAGCAGGACATGACACAAAATCAACCCACAAAAGTCAATAACGTTTCTGTACACCAATAGTGAACTCACCAAGAAAGAGATTAGGAAAACAATACCTATTACAATAACATCAAGAAATATGAAAAACCTAGGAATTAATCTAACAAAGGAAATGAAACACTTCTAGGGTGAACTGTAGAACTCTGAAACAGGATATCAAAGAGGGTATCAGAAAATGGAAAGGTAACCTGTTCATGGATATTGAACCAATATTGTCAAAATGGACATTTTACCAAAATTAATATATACCTTCAATGCAATCCCAACCAAAATACCAGCATTCCTCACAGATCTAGAAAAGACAATCTTAAAATTTATATGGACCAAAAGAGACCCAAAATAACAAAAGCAATCCTGGGTACCAAGAACAAAGCAAGAGGAATCACAACCCCAGATTTCAAATTATACTATAAAGCTACAGTGACACAAACAGCATGGTACTGTCACAAAAACATGTGGCCAGGCATGGTGATGCATCTCTGTAATCCCAGCACTCAGGAGGTTGAGGCAGGAGGATTGCCATGAGTTCAAGGCCAGGCTGGATTACATAGAGAGACCCTGTCTCAAAAAAATTGTTGAAAAATAAACAACTGCCCCCAAAAAACAGATATTTGGATCAATGGAACAGAACAGAGTATGCAGAACCAACCCCAGACATGTTTGGCCATGTGATCTTTGACAAAGGGACCAGAAATATACACCTAGAGGAAAGATAAACACTTCAACAAGTGATGTTGAGAAAACTGACTATATACATGCAGAAGATTGGCTCTACATACATGTTTCTCACCATGAATTAAGACTTGGATATTCAAAAAGAAATATTTAGTTTGATAGAAGATAAAATAGGTAAAGCTCATGAAACATAGGCACAGAACCCCAACAGAAGCCTCAATGCACAATAAGTAAAATCAAGACTCAACAAGTAGGATCATATCAGATTAAAAATTTTCTGCACAGAAAAGGAAACAACCAATAAAGTGAAGAGACCACCTACAGAATGGGAAAAATTTTCCCAGCTACTACTCACAGGACTAATATCTAGAATATACAAAGAACTCAAAAACATCAAACCCCCTAAAATAAAAGACCCAATAAAAATGATCAAATGAAATGAATAGAAACTTCTCAAAAGAAGTAAAGCCAATAAATATATGAAAAAATATTCAATATCCTTGGTTGTCAGAGAAATTAAATCTAGTGCAACACTGGATTCCAAATTACTCCAGAAAGAATAACTATTATCAAAAAATTAAACAGTAAATAATACTGATGAGGCCTGGCATGATGGTACACATTGTAAAATCCCAGGCCAAGGCATTGTAAAATCTAGAGGCCAAGGCAGGAGGATCACTGTGAGTTTAAGACCAGCATGGGCTACAAAGTGAGTTCAAAGCTAACCTGAAGTGAAACCCTGTCACAAAAAGACAAATCATAATCATAATCATCATGCTGGTGAGCTTACAGGGAAAAAGGAATGCTTCTACTTTATTGATAGGAATGTAAACTAGTACAACCACTATGGAAATCAGTATAAAGATCTCTCAGAAAATTAAAACTAGAAATTCTATTTAACCAAGCTATTCCCCTTCTACATAACTTCTCAAAGGAGTTAAAAACATCATATTACAATGACACATGCATCCCCATCTGTATAACTGCACAATTCATAGTAGCTAAATCTTGGAAGTGCCCTATGTACCCATCAACAGGAGAATGGAAAAACAAAATTGGTATTTATACAAAATGGAGTACTATTCTGCCACAAAGAAGAACAAATTTAAATCATTTATAAGAAAATGGGCATTCATAATCTTTTGAATTTCCATGGGATCTGTAGTAGTTTCTCTCTTTTCAGTCCTTATTGCATGAATTTGAGTTTTTTCTTTCTTTTTCTTGATAATGTTGGTTAGAGGTTTATCAATTTTGTTTATTCTCTGAAAAAAACCAGCTTTTTGTTTCATTAATTTTTTGTATTTTTTTTAGTTATAATTGCATTGATTTCTGCTCTGATCTTTACAATTTCCTCTCTTCTATGATATTTGAGTTGGAATTGCTCTTCCTTTTCTAGAAGCTTGAGATGTAGCATTAGGTTGTTTATTTGTGCTTGTTCCATTTTCTTGATGTGACAATTTATTGCTATATATTTCCCTCTTAGGATTGCTTTCATTGCATCCCACAGGTTATGGCATGTTGTATTCACAGTTTCATTGAGTTGTAGGCATTGATTTATTTCTTCTTTAATTTCATCTGTAACCCATTGGTTGTTCAGAAGGTTGTTTTTTAATTTCGATGTATTTATGCAGGTTTTGCAATTTATTTTGCCATTAATTTCCAATTTCAGTGCACTATGGTCAGATATTATGCATGGGATAATTTCCATCCCTTTGCATTTACTTAAGTATGTTTTATGGGTTAACATATGGTTTATTTTGGAGAATGTCCCATGTGCAGCTGAGAAGAATGTATATTCTGATGTCATTGGGTAGAACACTCTGTAAACATCTACTAAGTCCATTTGCTCACAGATATGATTCAGTTCTATTATTTCTTTGTTGATTTTTTGTCTAGCTGATCACTAACTATGATCCTGTCCTCAAGGTCCAAAATTCTATCCTTACCTTCATTTAAATGGTTTTGCCAGCTTTCAATAGACTTTTTTGTTTTTTGGATATCTCTTTGAATTTGTTTCATGAATTCTGCTTGTTTTCTATATTGTTCATTCAAGGTTTCAATCAATTTTCCATGCTCCTGTACATTGTGACAATGGGCTGTTAAGGACAATGGGTCCATTGTGTTATTATTGTGTTCTTGTGTATTTGGTTTTTCATGTCCATTAGTACCTGTCTTATATAGTTGGCTGCTCCTGTGTTTGGTGCATCTATATTTGTAATTGTTAGTTCTTTTTCTTGAATTTTTCCACTAACACATATGTAGTTACCTTTTTAAAAATCTATTTTAATCATTTTAGGTTTTAAGTTCATTTTGTCTGCAACCAGAATAGCTACCCTTGCTTTTTTCTGGTTTCTGTTGCATGGAATATTGTTTTCCATCCTTTGACTTTTAGCCTATGAGTTTCCTTTTGAGTCAGATGTGTTTCTTGTATACAGCATATTGTGGAATCCTGTTTCTTGGTCCATTCTGTCAACCTATTTCTTTTGATAGTTGAATTGAGACCATTGACATTTGTTGATATCACTGATATGTACTGGCTCAACTTTTTCATGTTATCTTCCTGTTGTTGGTTTTCTGCTTTTCCCCCTTATTCAATTGCTTGCCCTGCTTGGTGGTTTCTTTCTGTTGTTCTGGAAGTTGTGGCCATATTTATCTTTATCTAGTATGTCTTTCACTACTCTTTCTATGGTTGGTTTTGTGGACATGAAGTTCATCAGTTGTTCTTTGTTATGGAAGTATCTTGTTTCTCCATTAAATCTGAATGACAGTTTTGCTGGATACATCATTCTGGGTTGAAAGTTGTTTTCTTTTAGGGCTCAAAATACATCACTCCAAGCTCATCTTAACTTGAGGGTTTGTGCTGAAAAGTCTGCTGTGATTCAAATGAGCTTTCCTTGATAGGTGAATTGTGTCTTTTCTCTAACAGCTTTTAGTATTCTGTTTTTATGCTGTATGTATAGATCTTAATTATTATTATGTCTAGGTGTAAATTTATGTTGGTTGTGACTGTTTGGCATCCTATATGCCTTACTTATCTGCATATCAGTTTTTTCTCCATGTTTGGAAAATTTTCTCCTATTACTTCTGTGAATAATTTACTGATGTCATTCGTGTTGACTCCTGCATCTTCACTGATGCCTATTAGTCTTATATTGTTTCTCTTGGTGTCATCTTGAAGTTTCTGAATTATCATTTCATGCTGTTTTATTTTTAGAAGTTCTATGCTTTCATGATCTCTAACTGCGTTCCTGTCCTCAAGGTCCAAAATTCTATCCTCAGCTTCATTTAAATGGTTTTGCCAGATTTCAGTAGAATTTTTTGTTTTTTTGGATATCTCTTTGAATTTGTTTCATGAATTCTGCTTGTTTTCTATATTGTTCATTCAAGGTTCCAATCAATTTCCCATGCTCCTGTACTTTTTAAAATCTGTTTCTTCTCTAGCTATGCTGACCAACTCCTTTACTAAGGTTGTTATTTTTGTCTTAATGTGAGAAACTATTTGTAATTTGATTTTCTCTATAGCCTCATGGAGTTGTTTCTTTATTTCAGTTGCTATCTTGTCAGACATTTCTGGGGTATGACTTTTAAAGTCCTCTATTTTAATGTTGCCTGTACTTGCTCCTGATGGACTACATGTTTGAGATTGCATTTTGCTTTTTCATTTTGTCATTTTCACCATTTGGGCTAATATTTGGTCTTTCAATCTCACTAGTCGAAACTATTGGTAGTGTGCATCTTAGGATCCTACTGTGTGGTTCTTTATCCAATTGCTGGATAGCACAATGAAGAGGAGGGCCAATCACCTGAATTCCTCCTGAAGGTCCTGTTGGGTGAGTCCTATATTCTTCCTAGGCTGACTAGCCTAGGAGTATTTATGTAAATCAACCCTTAGTTCCTGCTGTTACTATGTTTTCCAGTTGTACCAAGTCACCAGATCTCCTTATCTATAGTGTTTGATCAGCTGAGACCCTTCTGTGTCACTGGGTGTCTCATAAGCCCTTTTAATTTTCTCCAAATTTGTGGGAGCCCTTTTTGGCACACTCCTCAACCTACCTGATGTTCTCTGTGTGTAGGAAGGAGTCACCTACACCCTTGTGAAGCTATCCAAGGTCTTACAGGTGGAGGGAGCTTCATTACTGCTCCTACTTACCCAATGAAGACCTGTGTTTTAGGGGCAAACTCACCACACTGACAGAAACCTGCTAATGTCTTCTATTTGGGTGAGGGTTTACTGAATCTCCTGTCAACCCAGCACAGTTAATCCACTGCAGTCCAAGGTTTTGCGAGGAAGAGTGGGAGCTGAATCTCAACAGTAATACTAAGTTTAGGAGGTGGGAGGGTCCCTGAAGCAGGCTGGGAGGTGTGAGGGCAGCAGGCTGGTGGTGGGGCGTGCAGGAAGCTTCCTGCCCTTGTGTGCCAGTGGAGGTGTGCTGGGAGGTCTATATTGTGTATTGTTATCTTCAAAGTTTTTGTTCAGATTACAAGATCTAGGCATAAAAAATGATGGATCAAACAGTGAAAGCACAAACTGTTCTTTTTAATGGACTAACAGAGGTAATTAGTATAATTATCTGTCTTGTATAGTCTTATGTAAATTTTTCCCTTTGTTTTCTCTTTTCCCCTACCCTAGTTGTTCTTTCCTTTTGTGTAGTTTGTTTCCCTTTCACTTTTTTTTTGTGGTACTGGGAACTGAACTCACAACCTCGCGCTTTCCAGGCAGGTGCTTATGCCACTGAGCTAAATCCCCAGCCCCTCCCTATCACTTTCACAATATTTATTGTACATTTTGGATCTTATCTACACTTTCCATTTTTCACACTAGGGAGACAATACAATATTTACACATTGAGTCTAATTTATTTCACTTATGAGTATGGTCTCAAATTGCATCTATTTATCTATAAAAGCCTCAAGTTTGTCCTTTATCTGCATAGTGCTCCATTACATAAAAATACCACATCTTTTTTATTCATTCCATGGTTGATGGGGATTTGGACTATTTCCAGGATTTAGCTATTACAAAGTTTACTGCTATAAACATAACCTTGGAAAAGCCTTGTGTCAGGGAGCTTGTAAATCTTAGGCAAATGGGGATGGTTGGTCATTCCACCCTAAGCCTTGAAAGACACTTGATGTTGCTGTTCTCCAAGGCCTCACCTGGCATGAGCGTTATATGATGCAATGTTACCTGGGGATTGTGGAAGCACTCTGTCTGCTGTACCCTATACTCTCAGAGGCCCCTTCTCCACCAGTGCTTCTGGACCCTCTTTTGCTATGTTCTAGACCCAGTGACTTCCAGATGCATGCCAAGATTTGTTAAGAAAACAACCCCATTCACCACTTTCCAGTCTTCTACTCCCCTCACAAATCTGAGGCTCCTTCAAAGTAAATTATTCTCTGTGCCACAGGCTTTTGTGTGTGCTGGGTCCTCACAGGAAGTATGTTCCCCACTCCTCAGCCTGTGAGAGCGCATTGGAAATAGCACTCTCTACAGCTGAATACCAGTACCATGGAACAGCTCCTGGGTGACAGGTGCTGCATCAAGGACTTGTCAGATATTACCACTACTTCTTATGTCAAATAAATATGATTGGTCATTTTTACCAGATAAGGAAACCAAGGCTCACAGAGGGCAAGTGTTTTATCCAAACACTTACATAGTTATTAGTATTTTTTCTGTCTGTTTTGTAATTTTCTGATGGCCCCTATCCTTGTATGGATGATAAATGCATTTCTTTCATAGTTTTCCCACTCCTTTGACTCAACACACACACACACACACACACACACAGACACACACACACACACACACGCCTGCAAGTCTAGTACAATATCAGACTCCTAGCACATAGGGCTGCAATAGAAATGTGCTGAGCAAAGGGATTATACATGTTCCTTTCTATAGTGTCTAACTTGGTGCCTGCTATTAAAGAGATTCTCCATTACTGCTTTTAATTGAGCTGAAATTGCAATACCAAACCAAATAAAGGTGTGATGGAGGAAGAGGATCTGAAGAAAACAGATAGTGGCAGAACCTAAACTATTCAAAACCTTCTGGAAATGAGTCATTCTGAAGCCTGAGGATAAACCTCTGAGTGCAGAAAGAAGAATCGTAGAGCTTCTTAGAGAGAGCTCCCTTAGTTTCCCTCACCCTTTATGAACTTCCTGGCCCCTTATTCATCTGTTCCTTCCACTTTTTTTCTGTATTTGTTTTTCTGTTGCTCCTTTGAAGTGTCTTAAGAGTCCAGCTTATCTCAACTCCACATTTCTTAGGATAGGGGACTCACTGTCATCTTTTTGTGGGCCATACTTTCAAGGCATTTCCATTTCACTATTTTCTCTTCACCAATGCATGTTTTCCATACAACCTTCTTTCACTGCTCCAGCCTGGCCCAGCAGGTGCTTCTCTGTGCACCCCACATCACTCCATGCAGGTGTGTATTTTTCCAGCTGTTTCCAAAACTAGACTGAGTTTCTTGAGGCAGGAAATCATGTTACACTGAATCATTTGCAAATGAAATTGGCAGCCCTTTTGTACTTGTTGGCTGCCTTTCCTTTGTTTCTGCTTACTTGATGGAGCCAACTTTTGTTGATTTTTGTTGCTTGGTTAAAGTGCAATTAGGAAATCATGAGTGCTGAAAGTTTTGGGTTTTAGTATTGGCCTACTTCTCTCCTTCTGATCTTTTGCTATGTTCCCTGGTGTTTATTTCACACTTCATTCAGCTGAAAAACAACCTAGCTTGATGGCATGTGTTTTGGGGAACTGGTAGTCAGGCTCTTCACCAAACCCCCACTTTGAGGGCCACAGGAGTCCTTCTCTACCTTGTTGATATGAGCATTTACTTAAATGATGACTCCACCAGGCCCTCAGCCAGATGTTAGGGAGACATGCTCAGAAAAGTCTGGCCCGGCGGTATCTCTGGCTCCATGCATGACCTTCAGTCTTCTTTGGATTTCTATTTATCCATCTGAAAATGGAGGAGAGGGGAGAGCTGATCTGTAAGGGCCTTTGGGCTCTTGGCAGTGCAGGTCTTATCTGTCCTGGGTACCAGCCCTTCCACATCTGCTTTCCCCAGAAGAGCCAGGCTTCCCTCTCTTCATTCTTACCACCTGCTCCTGCAACTTCTGAGTAGACATGTTCTCACACTGCCTCCTATTAATGTGAATGAACATCTCAAAGAAGCACTTTGATAGGCCCAGCTATCCCGTGGTAATGAAAGAAAGAAAGAAAGAAAGAAAGAAAGAAAGAAAGAAAGAAAGAAAGAAAGAAAAGAAAAGAAAGAAAGGATTGACATGTAAGATGGCCATCTAGTGCACATTGGGGAATGAAAAACACACTGATGTACAAAAACCTTCCCTAAACTCAGCACTGAAGAGTCATATTAATCATTTGCATTAGGGAGGACAAACCAGAGTGGGAGTTGGGAAGAAGATAGAGTTCTGCTTATTTTCCTAGAAAAGCCTAAGAATCGATGTCTCCTTGCACTTGTAGGACACTTGACATCTTTTTTTTTCATATCCTGGTAACATTTTTCATTACATTCAACAGATTTATTTTGTTTGAGAGAGGGTCTCACTATATAGTCTGGGATGGCCTTAAACTTGCTATGTACCCCAGGTTAGGCTTGAATTTGGGATCTTCCTGCCTCAGCCTCCTCAGTGATGAGATTGTAGGCATGTACAACCAAACCTAGTAACAAATTTTTTGAGCTCCTTCTGTATTCAAGTCCTTATATTGGAAACATTGGCCTTTTTTGTAAGACTCACTGAAAATTCAAGTGTACATTTGTGATATTTTCATTTTAATGTCTGTTTCCCCCACTAGACTGTAAACTCAATAAAGACAAGAATCATGTTCATCTTCTTCCTCATCAAATACTTAAAATATAACAACAGTGCATGGCAAATTGGAGTCACTCAATAGATAATGACAAAAAATTCAGCATCCTGGGACCTGGGGATAGGCTTTAATTTTGCAAAGGCTGGTGCAGAAGCAAGCCTCTTCATCTGAAACATGGTAGATTTTCAATAGCCATGAATTTAACTAAATGAATACTAATATTAGTAAATACTTATGGAGAGCCTACTGTATACCAAGCCTTGTGCTGAATACTTTACATTTATTAGATTCTCATGACAACCCTAGTAAAACTATACATTTACAAATCAAAAAACCAAGCCATAGAAGTTTACCAACTTGTAAGTGACACAGCTGAGATTTGAACTCCAACTGTCTGAGGTCTAGCTGTCCATGAACCTAACCACTACACTACACTGACTTCCAACAATGAATATGCAAACTGAGCAATGGAGAAGTGAAATAATTTCAAAGCATAATTTTCACAGGAAAAGATCAACGGTGGAGCTAAGGTCAGAATCCAGGTCTCTCTCACTCTGCCATAGTGTATCTGGTGCTCTTCTAGGGCCCCTGAGAATGGAGGCATAAAGAGACATCTGAGAAGTCTACATGTTTGTACATAGAAACAATCTTAGTGGGCTAGTGGGCTCTCAGGATCAGACAAGGAGTCAGAGCAGACACTAAATTGGAAACAAGTGTGATTGCCAGGTGTAATTTCTGAAGTAGGAACAGGTGGTGGGTTGCTTCTCAGAGTTCCCAGTTGAGGCCTGAGTGATTCTCTTTTGCCACATTAATTCATCAGAGACACCCGTATGACTACAGCCACTTGAGGCCACTTCTGCCTCATTGCAATTGGGTGCATGTAGAGAAAGAATACATTCTGGGGAGATGAGACAGGCTTCTCTGCAATGTGGTGAGTGTGTAGGAGTCAGGGTGGAGCAGTAAGTAGGGAGGACTGGAGGAAAGGTTTGATCAAGCCTGACAAAATCCCAGAAGCCAACCAGACACACTGAGAGATTATACAAATTATCCATAAGCAACCCAGTTTAAGAGGTTTAGAGCCTCTGGTTGGGCTTCCTGCCACAGCAGAACAGCACCATGGCCACATTGTTTTTCCAATGTGATGTTCAAGAAGGCCTCCAAACACTCTGTCTTATGCAGTGGATTCCAGTCTATATAATTTTAGGTGAGTAAACCACAAGGCCTGGAAAGTACATGGGAATAGACCAAAAAAGAGCCCAGGTATTACTAGATAAGAAATGCCCAGTGTGATTATCTGTTTGGTTCCCCTAGTACTCCCAATAGAAAGAATTGGGATGGGGCACAAAGGCCAAGAGTGAGGCTGAGGTTGTTCTGGTTTAGAGATTATTCCATCCTTCTCAGGATATGTGCCCTACAAACTGTCTGAAAAGACTCACATTTGGGGACAGGGAAGATAGAGGTGGAGGTGGCTTGTAAAAGTAGTGTTACTAGGTAGGTATGGGGTGATTTTCTAGTGTAAGTTTATGGTGAGAGAATTCTGAGAAGTCTAAGGGCTGTCTGGATGACTTATTAGAATTTGGAGAAAGGGCTATATGTTTGGTAGACTCAGGGAAGAGCAGACGTTGGTGCTGAGCAAATAGACTGATGGGCAGCTCCACAATATTCTCAGCCAGAAACCAGGGCATTGTTGGTGGTCAGTTATGGGAGGAAGTTTAAAAACTGGATGAGGAGAACTAATGCCATTCTGGAGGACAGGACAAATAGGGGACAGCTGATTCCAACCCGTGACTGGCTGTATAACAAACTAAGGGCAGCCTTTTTTTTTTCCTTTGGGTACTGGGAATTGGCACTGTGCCACTGAGTTATAGCCCCAGCCCAGGGCATATGCTCTTTTTAAAAAATTTTTATTTAAAGAGGAAAAAAAAAAGCAAAATAGAAAAAAGGGTAGCAAAAATACAGAATTCAAAAAAAAACACTAAGAAATCACTAGTTGATAAATTACATGCTGTCATCTTAGAAATAGTTGTTTAAGTTACAAAATTAAAGCATGCAAAGTGGACATTCAAATAGTGAGAATGCAAACAGTTATGCTCAATGATCCAGCAAAAACTTAGTAATATGGTCATCTGTCTTACACACTTATACATGCAGTTACATCCTTTAGAGCACTTTCTTTTCCTCTCTTTTTTACAAGAGCAATTACAAATTTTGGGTTTTATTACTCCTACAGTTCTTATTCTTTTTTACACTAGAGACAAATGTGATATTTATAAATATGATTCTTATTTATTTCACTTATGAGTATAGTCTCAAGTTACCTCCATTTACTTATGAAGGCCTCAAGATCATCATTTTTTTATAGCTGACTAATATTACACTATATAAAAATACCACATCTTTTTCATTCACTCTGCAGTTGATGGGCATTTTGGTTGTTTCCAAGATTTAGCTATTATAAATTATGCTACTATGAACATGGGTGCACATATATCACTGTGACATGACCTTTTCAGATTTTCTGGGAAAATACCCAGGAGAGGAATAGCTGGGTTGAATGGAACTTCCAATCCTAGTCTTCTGAGAAATCTCCATAGTGATATCCATAGTGGATGCACCAGTCTACACTCCCACCAACAATGGAGAAGTGTACCTTTTTCCCCACAGCCTCACCAACATTTATTTTCAGTTGTTTTCTTGATGGCAGATATTCTTTCTGGGGTGAGATGAAATCTCAATTCTGTTTTAATTTGTATTTCTCAAATGACTAGTGATGGTGAACATTTCTTCATGTATTTATTTGCCATTTGTATATCTTCATCTGAGAAATGTGAGTTCATCTCAGATGCCCATTTTTGGAGAGGGTCTTTGATTTTGGGGGGCTTGATATTTTAAATTATTTATATGTTCTGGATATAAGTCCTTTTTATGAGGGCTTGCTGACTATAATTATTTCCAATTCTGTGGGTTTTCTTTTCACTCTGTTGGTGGTTTCTTTGGAAGTGCAGAAACTTTTCAATAATATGAGATCCATGTTGTTGATTGTTTGAAGTGTTTCCCATGTAATGTGTGTTTTGTTCATGAATTCTACACCTACCCCTATATCTCCAAGACTTCTACCTACCTTGTCTTCCAGTAGATTTAGTGTTTCTGTTTTAATATTTAGGTCTTTGATCCATTTAGACTTTAGTTTTGTGCATGGTGATATGCATGGATCTAGTTTCAGTCTTCAGCACGTGGAGAGACAATTTTTCCAACACCACTCATTAAAGAGGCTATCCTTCTTCCAGTCAACATGATTAGCACCTTTGTCAAATATCAATCAGGTGGCTGAGTGTCTTTGTGGTTGTGCTTGAGTCTTCTAATCTGTTCCATTGATCCTCAGCTCTATTTCTTTGCCAGTACCATGCTGATTTTATCACTGTGTCTTTGTAGTATAGTTTCAAGTCAGGAATTGAGGTGCCTCCTGCCTTGCCTTTGTTGCCCAGAATTACCTTTGCTATTCTAGGTTTCTTATGTTTCCAAATGAATTTTGGAGTGTTTTCTCTAGATCTGTGAGGTATGTCAATGGTATTTTGGTTGAGATTGCATTAAATCTGTATAACAGTTTTGAGAGTATGGTCATTTTCACAATGTTGGTTATTCCTAGCCAAGAGCAAGAAATATCCTTCTGTTTTCTAATATCTTCTTCAATCTCCTTTTTTAGCTTAGCATAATTTTCAGCATATAGGTCTTTTACATTCTTGGTTAGGTTGATTCCTAAGTATTTCATTTTTTAGATGCTACTGTGAAAGGTAATATTTCTATAATTTCTCTCTTTGTGAGTTTTTATTTGTGTACAGGAATGCTATTGATTGTTGAGAATTGACTTTGTATCCAGCCACACTGCTGAATTTGTTTATTACATCTAGTAGTCTTTTAAAGGAGTTTTTTGGGTCTTCTATATACAGTATCCTGGCATCTGCAAATAGTGATAGTTTAACTTCTTCCTTTCATATCTTTATTCATTTTATTTCTCTCTCTTGTCTGATTGCCCTGGCTGGTATTTCCAGAACTATATTTAATAGGAGTGGTAATATTGGACATCCTTGTCTTGTTCCTGATTTTAGTGTGAAAGCTTTCACTTTTGTCCATTTAGTATAATGTTGGCTGTTGGTTTGTCATAGATGGCCTTTATGAGATTGAGGTAGACACCATGTATTCCGAGTTTCTGAAGGTTTTTTTTTTTGTCATGAGCATGTGTTGGACTTTATCGAAAGTGCTTTTTCTGCATCTATTGAGATGATCATGTGGTTTTTGTTTTTGGCTCTGTTGATGTGGTGTATTGTATTTATTGATTTGTGTATGCTAAACCATCCCTGCATTCCTGGAATGAACCCCACTTGGTCATGATGTATAATCTTCTTGATGATTTGCTGCATGCTATTTGCAAGTATTTTGTTGAGAATCTTTGCATCAATATTCATTAGTGAGATTGGTCTATAGTTCTCCTTTTTGTTTGGGTATTTCTCTGGTTTTGGTATCAGAGTAATACTTGCCTCCAGGGATGATTTAGGGAGGATTTCTTCCTTTTCAATTTCATTGAAGAGTTTAAGGAGTTTTGGCATCTACTCTTCTCTAAATTTCTTGTAGCATTCAGCCATGAATCCATCAGGCCCTGGTCTTTACTTTGTTGGTAAGTTTTTAACTGTGTTTTCAATTTCAATAGCTGATATTGAATTATTCAAAATTGCTATCTCTTTTGGCTGAGCTTTGGTAGTTCATATGTTTCTAGAAATATGTCCATTTTCTCCGCGTTTTCCATTCTATAATGAGTAGAAATTTTCAAAGTAGGTATTCATGGTCTTTTGAATTTCCATGGGATCTGTAGTAATTTCCCTCTTTTCAGTTCTTATTGTGTGAATTTGGGTTTTTTCTTTCTTTTTTTGATAGGGTTAGCTAGAGGTTTGTCAATTTTGTTTATTCTCTCAAAAAACAGTTTTTTGATTCATTAGTTCTTTGTATCATTTTTTAAGTTTCAATTGCATTGATTTCTGCTCTAATCTTTACAATTTCCTCTCTTCTATGAGCTTTGGGTTTAACTTGCTCTTCTTTTTCTGGAAGCTTGAGGTGAAGCATTAGGCTGTTTATTTGTGCTCATTCTGTTTTCTTGAGATGACAATTTATTGCTATGTATTTCCTTCTTAAGACTGCTTTCATTGCATCCCACAGATTGCAGTATGTTGTTTCTGCATTTTCATTGAATTGTAGGTATTGCTTTATTTCTTCTTTAATTTCATCTGTAGCCCACTGGTTGTTCAGAAGGTTGTTATTTAATTTCCATGTATTTATGCAGTGTTTGCAATTTCTTTTGCCATTAATTTCAAATTTCAGTGCACTATGGTCAGATATTACACATGAGATAATTCCATTGCCTTTGCATTTACTTAAGAGTGTTTTATGGGATAATATATGGTCTACTTTTGAGAATGTCCCATGCACAGCTGAGAAAAATATGTATTCTGATGTGGTTGGGTGAAACACTCTGTAAACATCTACTAAGTCCAATTGCTCATAGGTATGATTCAGTTCCATTATTTCTTTGCTGACTTTTTTCTAGTTGATCTATCTCTTTGTTACAATGGGCTGTTAAGGTCCCCTGTTTTAATTGTGTTCTTGTGTGTTTGGTTTTTCATGTCCATTTGTATTTGTCTTATATTCTTGGGTGCTCCTGTATTTGGTGCATATATATTTATAATTTTTAGTTGTTCCTCTTAAATTTTTCTACTAACAGCTATGTAGTGACCTTCTTTATCTCTTTTAATCATTTTAGGTTTGAAGTTCACATTGTCTGCAAATAGAGTAGTTACCCCTGCTTTTTTCTGGTTTCCTGTTGCATGGAAAACTATTTTCAATCCTTTGACTTTTAATGTATGAGTTTCATTTTGGGATAAATATGTTTCTTATATACAGCATATTGTAGGATCATGTTTCTTGATCCATTCTGTCAACCTATTTCTTTTGATAGGTGAATGGAGGCCATTTACATTTATGGATATAACTGGTATGTACAGGCTATACTTTGCCATGTTGTGTTCCTGTTGTTTGCTCTCTGATTTTCCCCTTTGTTTAATTGCTTGTCCTACCTGGTGATTTCTTTCTGTTGTTGTTCTTGGAATTGTGGTCTTTTTTATCTCTATCTAGTATGTCTTTCAATACTCTTTCTAGGGTTGGTTTGGTGGATATGAATTTCCTTAGTTGTTTATTGTCATGGAAGTATCTTGCTTCTCTATTAAATCTGAAAGACAGTGTTGCTGTGTACATCAGTCTGGGTTGAAAGTTGTTTTCTTTTAGGGGTCAAAATACCTCACTCCAAGCTTGACTTGAGGGTTTGTGCTGAAAAGTCTGCTGTGATTCTAATGGGCTTTCCTTGATAGGTGTGTTGTGTCTTTTCTCTAACAGCTTTTAGTAATCTTTTTTTATGCTGAATGTCTGGGATCTTAATTATTGTATGTCTGGGTGTAGATTTGTTTTGGTAGTGAGTGTTTGGTGTTCTATATGCTTCACTTATCTGCATATCAGATTTTCCCCCATTTGGGGGAAATTTTCTGCTATTATTTCTGTGAATATTTTAGTTATGTCATTTACGTTGACTCCTGCCTCTTTACTAATGCCTATTAATCTTATATTTTTTCTCTTGGCATCATCTTGAAGCTGCTGGATTTTCATTTCATGTTGCTTTGTTATTTTTAAATGTTGTATTCTTTCATGATTGCTAATTGTGATCCTGTCCTCAAGGTCTGAAATCCTATCATTAGCTTCATTTAAACGGTTTTGCCAGCTTTCAATAGAATTTTTTGTTCCTTGGATGTGTCTTTCAGTTTGTTTCATGCATTCTGCTTGTTTTCTATATTGTTCATTCAAGGTTTCAGTTTCCCATGCTCCTGTACTTTTTTCTCTATTTCTTCTTTAGCTGCACTGAGCAACTCCTTTACTAAGGTTGTTATTTCTGTCTTTACATGGGAGAGTACTTCTAATTTGATTTCCTCTATAGCCTCATGGAGTTTTTTTTTTTTATTTCACTTGCGATCTTTTCAGAGATTTCCAATATGTTACTTTTGAAGTCCGCTATCTCAGTGTCTCCTGTACTTGCTCCTAATGGACTAGATGTTTGAGCTTGCATTTTGCTTTTTCGTTTTGTCATTTTCCCCTTTTGGGTTAATATTTGGTCCTTCAATCCCACTAGTGTCAACTGCTGGTAGTGTGTATCTTGGGGTCCTACTCTATGGTTTATGTTTGTCCAAGTGCTTGGTCCCACAATGAAGAGGTGAGCCAGTAACCTGAATTCCTCCTGCAGAGCCTGTTGAGTGAGTCCTATATTGTTCCTAGGCTGACATGCCTAGGAGTACTGATCAAAATAACCCCTAGTTCCTGATGTTATTATTATTATGCTTCATGTTGTTCAGAGTCACTAGATCTCCTTGTTTATATTGTTTGTCTCAGGTGGGATCCTACTATGTCTCTGGGTATCTCACAGGCCCCCTTAATTTTCTCCAGGTTGGAAGAGGCCTTGTTAGCACCCTCCTCAAACTACGCAATAGTCTCTGTATGGAGAAAGGATGCACCCACCCACTTACCAAGCTTGCCTGTGGCCTACGTCTGGAGGGGGCTCCTCTGTTGCTCCTGTTTACCCATTGAAGGTGGCAAACTCTATTCCTATTTTAGGGGCAAACTCACCTCACTGATGGAAGCCTGATGAGTTCTTCTTACTGAGTCTCCCCCTCAATACTGCATGATAGATCCACTGCAGTCCAAGGTTCTGGGGGAGGTGTGGGAGCTGAAGATCAATAGCAATGTTAGGTCCAGGATGTGGGGGAATCCCCAATGGCAGTGGTGGGACTGAGGGGGCACTTGTCACAGGTTGGAGTTCCTAGGTCTTGAGGTGGGTGGCCTGGACTGTGGGACATGGGAGGAGCCAGGTTCTGGCTCTGCCCCATGGGCACCTCTGGCTAGAGTTCCTGGATCCCATGAGGTGGTCTGCAGAGATTCTGGGAGTCACAGGAGGGACCTGAGTCTAGCTTAGCCCCATGGATGCCTCTGGCTGGAGTTCCCTGGTCCTGGGAGTTCATCTGTGGAGAAGGCAGGGGTCACAGCAGGGACCTGGGTCTAGCCTGGCCCCATGTGTGCCTCTGGCTGGAGTTCCTGGGTCCCATGAGGTGTTCTGTGGAGATGGTGGGAGTCACAGAAGGGGCCTGTGCCTAGCCTAGCCCCGTGTGCACCTCTGGGTGGAATTCTCAGTTCCTGTGAGGTGGTCTTCAGAGATGGCAGGAGTTGTAGGAGGGGCCCGGGTTTCAGGGCATATGCTCTTAACCAAGAATTTAGAATTGATTGTGGAACTGAATTTGGATAGAAAGAATACTTCTTTACTTTCACTAATCTCTAGTTAAAATGTAGCATCTCCTTCAATGATGAATGTAGGCAATAACCCCCAGAGATGTTAGCAGTACCCATCAGCAGACATGAAAAGATTTGCATTTCATATTAGAGTTGTTACAAGCATTTGAAGTTTCATTTATGCCTACAACTACTTCAAAATTCTAATAGTTTTTGGAATCATCATTACATATAGTTATTTAATGCAAAACCAAGAAACACATTTGTAATTGGGTCACATTTTGAGTAATACTGGGATAAGTGCATTTTAATATAATGGATTTCTTTTGTATGTTTGTGCATTTTATTTTGCACATTTGAAAATATTGTTTAGAGAAGGGAGCCTGTTGGCTTCACTGAACTGCCAGATAGATGCATGCCCCCCAAAATGTAGAATTGATAAACTTTATTAAAGTAGAATAATGCTGAGCCCATGAACAGCTTAACTTTAGCTGTATTGGGACATGGAAATGATTTTATTTTTGATAAACTGCTGTATGAGAGGTACAGTGAAATGATGAAATAAGAAACTGACAAATTTGGTAATGCATGACGGAGAACTGGGAGAGTAATGCCTCAGAATGGGCAGAGACAAAGACACTCCAAGCTAGCCACTATTTATTAGCCAGTGTAGGGGCGAGGTTAGGTGCTTTTCCTGGAACAGTGTAGAGCCTGTGGTAGAATGGGCAAGTTTAATATCATAAAGGAAACAAGCCAAGATCCATTACCACACATGGGTGCTAATCTTGCTGACCCAGAAAGGAAGATGGTTTCCGCATTTCAAAACCAGCCCACAAGGCAGGCAGGGCAAGGAGAGCCTAGGGCATACTTTGTCAATTTACAACTCTTAGTCACCAACATTTATAGTCTTTCATACTTCCTTTTTGTTTTCCTTTGCATATTACCATAACTTTCTCAAAAGAACTTATTTAGTAAGTTTCAGCCCTCAGATAGAAGAGCAAAGGGCAGAGGAATGTCCTAGGATATTTGGCATTGTGTTGGCAGTCACCATTTCAAGCCTGGGTCCCCCAAAGAGTGGGAAAAGAGGAGTCAGAGAGTTGGGAAAAGTTGTTGAGAGAGGAAATGCTGTGGGCTGGGGATGTAGCTCACTGTAGAGTACTTGTCTAACATGTACTAGGCAGGCCCAGGGTTCAACAACTGCACACCTCCCCTAAAATAAAATAAAAGGAAAAAAGGGAAAAAGAAAAGAAAGGAAGAGCTGCCATTCCTTTTTGGCATGGGACCTCTCCCACCAAAGATGGCCTTGGCATAACCCTTGAACACAAAATCCCACATTGTTCTAGCTTCCCTGGGGCAATTTTCCTTGTTAAAGTTGGTCTTATTTTTCTCCCAGAAAAGTACTCTTTGTCAAGTAGTGTTTTATCTATTCCTTTTTGTCTTTTTAAGGACAGTGCCTCCAGGTGAGAAGGTACTTAAGAGGCCTAGAAGGCAAGTGTTAGCTTCTACTAAGTCCTTTTTGTCACTAAATCTCATCAGCTTTCAGTCACACTGGAAGAGCTGGAGGAGTGTTAGGGACACATGATGGCACCATTATGTCATCAATTCAAAACACAAGTTCAGTGGGATTGGGTGATTCATTAGGTTATACAACCATCATAGCTATCCCTCTCTAGGTCCACCTATATGGTTGAATTTTTTCCCTTTTTCAAGGCTAAATAATACTACCTTGTTTGGATACACTAAATATTGTTTCTTATTTACCCATTGATAGGCACTACCACCTCAGCTGTTGTGAATAATGCTGCTACAAACATGGGTGTATAAAAATGTCTCTGAGACTCTGATTTAGTTCCTTTAGATTTAAACCCAGAAGTGGAATTGTCAAATCATGCAGTAATTCTGGATTTTAATTTTTTGAGGAGCTACCAACCTGTTTTCCACAATGGATACATTATTTTACATTCCCAACAACAGTGCACAAGAGTTACAATTTCTCTACATCCTCACCAATATTCATTTTCTGTTTGTTTTTGCTGTTATTATTATTGTAATCATACTAATGGATATGCAATGACAGCTCATTCTCTCTCTCTCTCTCTCTCTCTCTCTCTCTCTCTCTCTCTCTCTCTCTCTCTCTCTCTCTCTGTGTGTGTGTGTGTGTGTGTGTGTTTTCCAGTACTGGAAACTGAACTGAGGGCCTTAGCACTGAGATGCATATCAAGCCCCTTTTATTTTTATTTTTGAGACAGAGTCTTGTTAAGTCCCTAAATTTCCCAAGCCAGACTGGAACTTGTGATCTTCCTCCCAGAGTACTGGGATTATAGGCTTGCACTTCCAGGCCCACTTTCAAATGCAGTTTTAACTTTCATTTCTTGATGATTGCTGATCTTGAACATCTTTTCATGTGTTTCTTGGCCATTTGTCTTGACATTTTTTGGAGTATCATTCCATTTGTTTTTCTCTGCTCATTTAGATGTTAACCACCCTGATTTTGTTTCTTTAGTGATTATGTTATGACTTAAAAGAAACCTAGGTCTTGGAGATTACCAAGATAGCTACAGTACTGACAGGGTATGATGTTCCCAGAAGTGTACAATACATAGAAATCTCTTCTCCAGTAGTTATAAAGCAAATATTAATTATAAGACTTTGAAAAGCCTTTTCTGAGACTACAATAATTAGTTAATTAAGGACTTTTACTATCTAATAACATAGATGAATCAATCATTTATTCAACTATTTTACATATTTTATGTCAGCACTGAACAGATATACAAATCACCACAATGTAAGATGGTAGGAAGTGAAAGAAAGAACCACGACAGAGAGATATTAGGGTGTTAGAGAAAGAAAGGTCTCAGGCAAGGCAAGAGAGGCAGGAGAGGGAAACTGCCTGTTCTGTGGTGAACAGAACAGGAGTTTTGGAGTACATTGGGACTGGAAAACAATTAGCTATATGACTTTGACAAATGCTTGAATCTCTCTAATCCTTAAGTAACCCCATCATCTCAACCTAATCCACAGGAAATTCCTCACACAGAAAAGCTAGTCTTCCTTCCTTTCTTTCTCCCTCTGTCTCCTTCTCTGGTTTGTATTTTCTCTCTTGCTCAGAACCTCCCCCACTGCTTTTCCTCTTCCTGAATGATGTTCAAAATTGTAGCTGATTGAAGAGCATTATTGGATGTGATGAAGAGGAAACAGGCAAAATAGGGAAAAGTTGGAGGAAAAAAGGAAGAAGGACAAGAAGAAGGAAAGAAGTGAGAAAAGATGAATGGGAACATGAGTTGGGGGAGATGTGGGATACAAATATTCATGACCCTTATACTTGGGAAGAAACTCTGACAGCCTTTCTGAGAAGCAGTTTCCATTCAGGAGAAAGTTCTCTCTTCTTGGCTCATATCACCATCTCTCTGAACTCTTACACTGTCCTCTTTTGTGATCCTCTTTCCTCTAGTCTACACACTCTCCAATCCTTTCTACTGTCTACTCCCAAAAGACTCTCCCAGAAACATCTTTGATTGCATCCCTTTCCTGCTCAAAAATAGACCGTGATTTCTCATTGCTTTCTTGATGATATATAAATGTGTTAGCCTGTGCATTCAAGGTTATTCTGCCCTCTCTGGCTCTCACTCTTTCTCAGTTTATCCTCCTACTCTTCCCCTCTATGACACTTATATTTCAGGCAATCTAATCTCAGAATAAATCAGAAATGAACTTTCCTACTTTTCCCCTCTGCTCTGAGTATTCCCTCCACTGGAGATATGCCATGGCAGCCCTTCCTGGACTCTTCAGAGACCATGCAGTGTTCTAGTATGTTAAAAATAGTTGTCATCTGCCTCTGCCCAATTCTACCTTCTATAGTGAACACAGAAAAGCAGTCTTTTTTCCCAAAGGGATTGATAAGCTTGGTTCAATATACCATTGATAAATAAGCCACAGAAAGGAAAAACTAAGACCTGTACTGTAAAGAATAATATCAGATAGATTTATATAGTTATTCCAAATTTTAGAGTGATACAATGACCTCAAGTTTAAAACCATCACTATTATCATTGGTTATTTTACAATAATTGGTTTAATCTACAAATCCAAGACAAACATACTAATGCATTTACTTTTCTTCAGATATCACAAGGATTACATAAAGTATGTCCCCAAGCTTTTGTGTTGATTAATTAAAAGTAAGTTTGGTTAAGATGCTTTGCAATGATACATGAATGACTAAGAGGACATAATACATTTTTAAAACAATTTTTTTTAATTTCATGAAAGACCATCTCTACTTTTTTTGGACAATGTATTTTAAAAAAGTTAAACTTCAGAAATTATTTAAAGGCAAATAATATTAACAACCATAAGGAACACTATTAATAAAATAAATGCAGTTATAGAGGCTACTTTTAACAATTTTATTTAAAGAGAGAAAAAAGAAAAACAGAAAAAAGGGTAGAAACAAACAAAGGTTCAAAAAAAAGTAATAAATCACTAGTTGATGAATTACATAGTCTTCTTAGATATAGTTCTTCAAGTTACAAAATTAAAGCATACAAAGTAGACATTCAAACAGTGCGACTGCAAACAGTTCTGTTCAATGATCCAACAAAAACTTAGCAACATAGTTATTAATCCTACACACTTAAACATACATGCAGTTATATCCTTTAAGGCACTTTTTTTCTCCTTCTGCTGTTTAAGTCCATTATTTGTTTAGTTATATAATGTTTCAGCTTGCTCAGTACCTTACTGATCTGTTTTGTTGTTGTTATTTACTTATGTATTTATTTATTTATTTATTTATTTTGAAGGTAGTCAAATACAACAGAACAAGATGGAGCAAAGCCAATTGAAACAGTGTAGTGACAATAGTATAGAACTTCACAGCAGATTACCAGGATAACAAGAATAGGTACAATAGTTTATCTCATTTTCTTCACAATAGTTGTTCTTTCAATCAGGTACAGCAAAATTGAAGGAAATACCAAACTTATAAAGATAGAATATTGAACAGAGCAATACCATTAATCAGAACAGAGCAAAACAGTGATAAAAATATTTTTCTTCAGAGAGATGGTAGAAGGAAATCCCCCTTATTTGCTATATTGCATATAGTCAAACTCGCAAGAGATACTCAGATCTCTGGCTCCCACTTGCTAATGGGGGTGGGGGCTGGATGTTTGATTCTTAGCATGTGTTCTGGTAGGCTCACAGCCACTTACGAGAGCAGTGAGCTGCCTGCTTATTTTCCCAGTGCCCCAAGTTCCAACATGGCATGGATCTCAGGAGATGCTGATGGTTCTTGCTCTGGAGTGGCTGCAGCTTGATAGGCCACAGCCACTTACTAATGCCGTGAGCTAGCTTCTTGTTTTCCCAGAGTCCCAAGTTTCAACATGAGGTTACTTTTTAAAAAGATTGAACATAACAATTCTTAGTAGGATAGATACACAATGATAGACACTGTCCAAGGAATACAGTGTAGCATCACACTACATAGACTGGCATTGTCAATTGTCAAATAGAAAATTCCCTTTGTTTACAATTGGGCAATGAACTCTGTGTGAACAGTGAATTTTATTTTATCACTCTCACCAAGAACATCAGAAATGTCTACCTGCAGAGCAGCATAACTTGAATATCTGCATTTGTTGCTTTAAGTCCACAGTCTTCCTCTGAGAGGAAGTCAATGCTGTCATCCAGGTCTAAGCCTTCCCACTGGGCCAGCAGGTGAGAGAACGGGATGAGGCTCAAGGGAGACATTAGTGTGAGGCCAGTATAGTCATCACACATCTGCCCCTTGCCTGCTGCCCCCGCATTGCACCTGTGGCTCAGCACCACTGAGAATACCCCTCAACACTTGTAGACATCCTAAGACTGTGCCAGCTCTGCAAGACTGTGCTACTTTGTAAGAACAGGCTTGGTACTGACTTTTATATCTTTTTTCCTTTCTAAGCTATATTTCCATGAGGAAAGGGGCCATTTCTTATCATTATATTTCTCAGGAAACCAAGATGTACACTACATTGATGGTCCTGCTAGATTTCTTCTTTTCAGTAGAGACCTTTAAGTCAATCTTCTTCTCTCCTTCCCTAAGATATCCGTGTGTGTGTGTGTGTACCTTCCCACTGACTCTGATTTCTGATACTATAAAAAATAGAACATAGTCTGGGATGTCCAATAGACTAGTTCTGCCACCTATTTGTTACAAGACCTTGTGAAAATAAGTCTATTATTTTTATGTGACTTTGAGAAAGTAGACCATTCATACCCTAATTGTGAAGAGCATAATGCTTGCCTATTAAGACTGTTCTGGAGATAATGAGATGAGAAAATCCTCAACAGATTATAACTTTCTTCTTTCCTATGATAGAAATAGACATTTTTTGGAACCCAAACACTTCACTTGTCTTCGTTTATTTTCTGTTGCTGTAACAGAATATCACAGAGTAGGTAATTTATTAATAATAGGAGTTTCTTTAGCTCATTGCTCTGGAGGCTAGGAAGCCTAATGTGGAAGTGCCAGAATCTGGAGAGGGCCTTCTGTTACATCATCCCATGGCAGAAAGTGGAAGAGGGAGAAAGAGAGTGCACACAACAGAGAGTCAAACTCACCATTATCAGGAATTCACTTAACAGGATGAAAGCACTTGCCTGTTAAAAGTGCCCCCCCCAAAGCTGTTGCACTAGAAATTGTATCCAACACATGAAATTTGGATACATTCAAACTACAGCATCTTGCAACTGGATTTTCAGAAGCATGACAGTCATTTATGTGAGAAGCACCTAGACTGATTTCTTTGGCTCTTCAGGAAGAAAAATGATAACTAAAGTCCTAGGAAACTGCAGACAAAGACTTTCATGTGTTCCTACCACCCCAGCAAGCCCTATTAAAACATCCTTCACTATTCCCTCTCTACCATCTGTATGTACCGCCAACTACATTGGGCTGAAAATTCAAACTCCATGGAATCTTTCAAATGGGTTTGAGAAATAGTCACCTGTTTCAGGTTCCCATTGCCTTTCACCACAGTCGCTAAAACTCTTAGCTGATCTCCCTGCCTGTAGTCTCCTCTGTTTCCAGTTATCCTAAATTGTCTTATTGAAACACAAATATTCTCTGCTTAATGACCTATATGGACTTCTCCTTCCCTTTATAGTCAGGTCTAATCACCCAAGTTTTCTTTCCTGTTTCATCCCTTGTTTTATGATATGCCACGATCCCTGTGATTTTAGAGGTTTTGGTGTTACTTAAAGGCTTTGGATTCCACCATCTCCAGGCTTTGGTTCATGGAAAGCCTTTCCTCCACCAAGCTATTGGTCAAAATCTTATCCTTCTCCTGAAATTCAGTTTAAAATGTTATCTTTCACATGAAGGCTAGAGCTTGTAGAAGGCAGGGACTTTGTTTTCTGCATATATTAATGCAAACCAATATCAAAAAGTATTGAAAATACTTAAAAAGTCCTTAAAATAGCTCTTGGCATATATAAACTCTCAACAAATGTCACTTACTTTTATTCCCAAGTTCAGAGAAAAGAAACACAACCTCACTGGACCTCAGTTTCTTCCTCTTTATTTTTCTTTTTTAAATTTTTCTTTTCTTTTATTTTTTAAGAGCAGAATGTATTTATTGAGAGAGAGAAAGCTTCTGTCCAAGAGAGGGACAAAAGGAGTCCCAAGTGCGTTGCCCAGTTTTTTCCTCTATAAAATGGTGGTAATAACTTTTTCTACCTATCAAGGGTGCCAGAGGATTAAATGAGATAATACACACTAAGTGCTGAACAGTGCTGTTTCATAATAAATGCTAAATACCTATCTCAGTACATAGCACTGAGGATCATGTTTGCATTATTTTCAGTTTCCGTATTTACTCCCTTCATCCTCTTCTTTCCAGTACCCAACACTCTCTGCCTGCTTTTAGCAGATAATTCATGTGAGATAAATCAATGCTTGTTGAATTATCAAATGAACTTTTACTACTATAAGTCTTACATGTATATTTCACTGAGTTCCAATAAGTAATCAAGAAGCCACAGAAATTCCTCTTTGACAAGTCAGCCATTTTCTTGGATTTATTAAAGCATTAAACCAACTGACTAGAGTTGGCAGACATCACCAACACTCAGATTTTGGTCATGTCTTGAAATGTGATGTTTCCACCCATAAGGAAGAAGTACTGAACCAGGCTGAGGCAAGAGGATGTCAAGTTCAAGCCCAGCTTAGGCTCCATAGTGAACTAAAAGACAACCTGGACTACAGAGTGAGACTCTGTCTCAAAAAAAAAAAAAATATATATATATATATATATATATATATATATATATATATATATATTTGACCTGTACTGGAAATAACTGGTTATCTATAGTCTTACACATAAAAGATCTGCCTATAACCTCAGAAGGCCTTTCCTTGTTTAGAACAACTGTATTGGTTTTCCTGTTAACATTCACCTACAAGTGGAAGAATTTTGAAATTGAACTTCTCCCTATAGTGCAATTCAAAGTAATAAATATTTATTGTGATCCATCTTCTTGAGCATGGCACTGAGTCAACAGCTGTTTTCAAGATATTTGCAGTCTAATAGGGAGTGGACCAGACAGATGAGATACCAATAACACAAGTAAACAAAACAAAACAAAGACAGATCCATAAATAATGTGCTCGGAGTATACAGAGGAGAAAACTCTTAATTCTGCCAATTCTATTATTGCAGATATCATCAAGAAAATGTCATTTGAGCTGAGCCCTGAAATCTGAGAGAATTTTGATAAGCAGAATGTAGGGGCAAGAATAGTCAAAATAAAGGAATGATATGATAATAAGGGAATTGAAAATAGAAATTAAAAAAATTAAATACCCTCCAGTGAAATATTTATAATGATTAAATAAATAAATCCAGCAAAACATTTATGCTGATAAATACTTTTAAAAAGTCTTAAATAAACAACCTAATTTTATGTCTTAAGGAACTAGAAAAAGAATGCAGTAAGTTCAAAGTTAGCATAAAGGAGGAAATAATGATTAAAACAAATAAATAAAATAGCCTGCAAAAGCAATATAAAAGTTAAAAAAAGGGTTGACATGTTGAAACAAGCAAAATTGAGAAACTTTTAGCTAGACTAACCAAGGAAGAAAGACTATCAAATAAAATAATTAGTAAAATGAAAAAAGAAAAATTTCACTAGTGATACCACAGAAATATAGAGGATCACAAGAAACTACTATGAAAAATCACGTGTCAACAAATGGATAACCTAGAAGAAATGGATGAATTCCTAGACACATAAGGCCTACCAAGAATGAATCATGAAGAAATAGAAAATCTGAATGAACCAGTAATGGAGATATTGAAACAGAAATAAAAAGTCTTCAATAAATTAAAACCTAGAACCAAGTGACTTCATAACTAAATTTTAAAAAATATTCAAAGAAGAATATTGACGTTTCTTAAATTCTTCCAAAAACTTAAAGAGGAAGGAGAACTTCCAAGGCCAGCATTATCCTAATACCAAAGTTTAGAAAAGAAAATTATGGGTTCATCTTGCTGATGAACATAGAAGAAAAATTCTTCATTAAAACACTAGTGAAACAAATCCAACAACATATTTTATTTACCTTGATCACGGGAGATTTGTCTCTGGGAAATAAGGATGGTTAACCATATGCAAATCAGTAAATGTGATACACAACCTTAACACAGTGCCTATACCTATCTCAATAGATGCAAAAATAAGAGTTTTGCAATACTGGGGATTTAACTAACAGCCTTTGCACTAACCTACATCTCCAACTTGTTTAATTTATTTATTGATTTTATATTGAGATATGGTTTTGCTAAGTCATTAAATTGCCCAGGCTAGGTTTGAATTTGTGATCCTCCTGCCTCAACCTCCCAAGTAGCTGGGATTATAGGCATATACTATCAGGCCTGGTGTAAAAAACAAGCATTTGTTGAAATTCAATGTCCATTCATAAAAAAATTCTCACCAATTTAGGTATAGAAGAAATATGTCTCAGTATAGTAAAGACCATATATGAAAACCCCACAGGTAACATTATATTCAATGGTGAAAAACTAAAAGATTTTTCTCTAATTAGGAATAATACAACAGCACTCATTCTCACTATTTCTATTCAGTGAAGTACCAGAAGTCCTAGAAAGAGCAATCAGACAAGAGAAAGAGATGAAAACATTTAAATTGGAAAGAAACAAGTGAACTTTTCTCTGTCAACAGATGACATGATTATGTACATAGAAAACCCTAAATTCTCCGCCAAAAACTTTTAGGACTCATAGACATAGGAAGATGGCAGGATACAAAAATCAACACAGAAAAATTAGCTACATTTCTATACACTAACAGGGAACTATCCCCCAAAAGAAGGAAATCAAACAGTCATATTTACAATAGCACCAAAAGGCATAATATACTTAGGAATAAATTTAACCTAAGAGATAAGAAATCTGTACACCAAAAACTAAAAGATGATGAAAGCGGTTGAAGATGACACAAGAAATTCAGCGCTCATAGACTGAAAGAATTAATATTATTAAACTGTCCATACTACTCAAAATGATCTATGGATTTAATGCTATCAAAGTTTCATTGACATATTTCATAGGAACAAAAAAATAAATGCTAGAACTTATATGGTACTACAAAAAAACCCTGAATAGCTAAAGCAACCTTTAGAAAGAAGGACAAAGCTGGATATACCACATTTCCTGGTTTCAAACTATATTAAAAAGCCATAGTAACCAAAACAGCATACTACTGGTGTAGAAACAGATGAATAGATCAATGGAAAAGAATATAGAGCCCAGAAATAATTTCATATACATATCAACTAATCTTTGAGAAGGGCATAAAAATACACAATAAAGAAATGCTAATCTCTTTAATAAATGGTATCAAAGTGGACAAACATGTAAAGCAATAAAATAGAACCCTTGTAGTATACCATATAAAAAAATGAACCCACAATGAATTAAAGGCTTACTTATAAGACCTGAAACCATCACATTTTTAAAAGAAAACATGCAGTAAATTTGGCACTGACTTTGACAGTGACTTTTTGGGGGCCTATAACAACAAATGCAAAAATAAGTATGTGGGAGTACATGAAAATAAAAAGCTTATGCATGGCAAAGGAAACACTCAAAAATGATAAGGCAGCCTACAAAATGGAAGAAAATATTTTCAAATCATATATCTGATAAAGAGTTAATCTCCAAATTATATAAGAACTCATAACAAAATAAAAATAAATACATAACTTTACAAATGGGCAAAATACCTGAATAGACATTTTTCCAAAGAAGATGTACCAAAGGCGATAGATTTATAAAAAATATTCCCAATATTGTTAGTCACCAAGCTAGTACAAATTAAAACCACAGTGAGATGTCACCTTACAAAGATTAGGATGGCTATTATAAAAAAGATAACAGATAACAAGTGTTGGCTAGAATGTGGGAAAAGGAAACCCTTGTATACAGTTGATGGGAATGTAAAATTATACAGCCATTGAGGAAAACATATGGACGTTCCAATGGTAATGAAATCAGTTATCTTGAGATAGCTGTATCCTCACATTCATTGTAACATTATTCATGTAGCCAAGCTATGAAGCCAACCAAAGTGTCCACTAATAGATGAAGAAAATGTGATCCCATGTGTACACACACACACACAATATTATTCAGCCATTAAAATATGGGAAATCCTTCCATTTGCCACAACATGGATGAACCTGGAGGATATTATGCTAAGCAAAATAGGACAGACACAAAAATACAGTTACCATATGAGGTCACTTATATTTGGAATCTAAAATAGTCAAATTAAGATGGGCATGGTCAATTTGTGCCTATAATCCTAGGTGCAAGGGAGGCTGAAGCAAGAGGATTCCTTGAGCCCAGGAGTTTGAGTTAATCCTGGGGAATATAGCATGACTTTGTCTCTTAAAGAAATAGTAGAATGGTAGTTCTCAGGGACTAGGTCAAGGGGGAAAAATGTGGAGATGTTGGTCAAAGGGTACAAAGTTTCAGTTATAAGATAAATGAGTTTTGGAGCTTTAGTGTACAGTATAATGACTATAGTTAAGAATACTACATTATTTATAACTTGCTAAGACAATAGATCTTAAGTGTCTTCTCCCCACACACACACTGTATGTATGGTGGTGATGTGTTAATTTGATTGTAGTAATCATTACACAATGCATACATATATCGAATCATCATATATACCTTGAATATATTTGATTATGCTTCTGGAAAAATGCTAACTTGAAATAAACCATAGATTTACATGTAAAACAGAAAATGAAAGATTTTAGTGTAGAACAGGAGAAAAACCTCAGTGATTTGATGTTAAGCACAGGGTCAGATTTGGCATCAAAAATGTGATCTGTAAGAGGAAAACTGTGATAAATTACACTTAGCCCAAACTAAAAGCTTTTGTGCCAAGAAAGAATCTGTTAAAAGAATGAAGAGATAGACACAGAATAAGAAAAAAATGTTTTCAAATCAGATGTTAGATGAATGGCTTGTTTCCAAAATGTATGAAGGACTCCAAAATTCATTAGGAAAAAAATCAGCCCAGAGGAGGACTGGGAAGGGGGAAGGACTAGTGAGGATGGGACCACGATTGATGTTGACCTTTGTATGGGCCATTAGTCCTGCCCTACTCACTGGGGAGAAGCACTGAGCAAGAATTCTGGTTATATAAATCTTTATGTAAGATCTGGACAGCCCAAAAGGTCTCCAAGACTATGACACATCACCAAATTGCATCTGTCCTTCAACTAACAACCTTGAGCTGAACATACAGGATGAAAGTTTCACCCAGGGAAGTGACAGTCTTTTCAATGCTATGAAATGAGTCTGTTAACCAAGAACTCCATCCCAGGGAGAAAATTTCTGTTTTTCTTCTGATTTTTGAGGAGCCAGTGAGGATCTAACACACCTCAGTGAAACTCCAGTATCATGTCATGATCTCCTCTGCACCTATCATTTTAAGTCCTCTTGGATTAAACATGTTCATGATGGGGCCATAATTTGTATGTCTCACTTATGGGTAGCTTGAACTACCAGTGGTACCTGCATGACTGTCCCATCAGGAAACTAAACTTTTTTATTAATTTTATTAATAAAAAGACTGATAAAAGTGATTAGATCCTTTTGTACCACCAGTGGTACAAACCACCTGATAGGTCAGTCATGCATGCACCACCAGTGGTTCAAGCTGGTGGGAACATGTTAATGAAGACTGAAGACCAATCTTTTTTGAAGGAATGACTTTCCTTTTCCCTGCATTTTCCAGGATGTTGAGACAATGTGTGATTTCTTAGTGATTTCCTACAATATTGTTCCCTCTCTCCAGGTAGGAGAAGATAAGCACCATCCAAAGAATTCTCAGTACGTTAAACTAAAAAACAAAACAAAACAAAACCAGCCCAAGTGAAAAATGGGCACAAGATTTTTTTGAGACAAGATCTTGCTCTACAGTTGCCGCTGGTCTTGAACTCATTATGTAGCCCAGGTTGGCCTCGAACTCGTGGTCATCCTCCTGCTGAGATTCACTCGGTCATCCTAAGTGCTGGGATTACAGGCATGCGCCACCAGGCTGGCTTAGGCACAAGATTTGAAAACTCACTTCACTAACAAGGATACACAAAAAATAGCCAAGTACATGGAAGACTGTTAAGCATCATTAGCTGCTAGAGAAATGCAAAAAGAATGATGAGATACAGCTGCACCATATCTATTGAGAATACTTGGCCATCTTCAGTACAAACTAAATTAGGAACCTACTATGTGAACTCCCTCCTTGATAATCCTCTCCATGGTGTCTCACCTGAGCATAAACAAGAAATATTAGAGCTGTCTCCTGATGTTGAGGTCAGAATATCTAAGGGAGTTAGATATTACACAGACACACACACACACACACACACAAACAAATGCTTAGCCTTCATCATACTTTCCTAAGACACACATGGAACTCTTGATCTGTGCTGTTTAACTTTTCCATTTTTGGCCTTTGTTTCATCCTGTCTCTTTAAATCCCAATTTGTCACAGTGCACTTCACTGATGACAGTCTTACAGGCTGGATCTGGAAGGCTTATCCTCAAAGGACACGTGGTTTCCTGCAGGGCTACATCTGCAGTTCCAATAAGTTCCACAAGAGGGATAGTGTTTCTCCAGATAAGGGCACCACAACTGCCTTAGAACTGATGGTTAAGTGAAGATAGATATAAGGCACACAATCTGTCTCTACTTTAAAAATAACATTACATCTCAATAATATTATATATAGTGACTAAACATTATTCACTAAAGTTTCTCCCTTATTGAAATAAGAAAACACTTATTTTTTCATCCAGTCTAGATGAAATTTGTTTTTTTTTCTTAATTTTATTTTAAAAAGGGTAAAATTAAACATAACAAAACAGGTCAGAAAAAAGCAATGTAAGAGGCACAGATTTCAAAACAAGACAACAGGATATCTTCACTGTCTATGATATTGTCTCTTGTTTTCTTCTAAATAGTTGTCCATATTTTCACACACAATGAATTCATACAAAACATAATAGTGTTAAACTGATCAGAACAGGATGATGAAGGCATTTTAGGTCCTCAAAACCAGACAATAGAGAAGGCAACAATGGCTTCCTTAGTGTCTCTAGTTCTCTTCAAAATAGCTGTCCATACCTTCATGTATGTTGAAATTAAACAATACAAAACAGATTAAAATCACTCTGAACAAAGAATAATAGTATTGCTGGATTTCACAGCATGATGCTATGGAATCAGACCTTAGTGTCTCTTTTTCTTCAAAGTAGCTGTTCATTTCATCATGCATTATGTAATCGATTCTCATAAACTGTTTAGGAGAAGTTCTACGCATGTATGAGTCTCTACATGTATACCTATCCTTTCTGTATTAGAGGGAAAAGCAAAACAAAACAAATTCCTAGAAAAACATTAAACAAAAAAGACAAACAACAATAGCAAAGAGCCCAAAACACTGACAATATAGGCCTTCAAAACAAGGTGGTATGAGCATAAATAGGGTTGTTATTTTACATAATGATCTTCAAGAGGTCCTCAGATCACCATACAATAATATGCATAATTGTTCAACTCCTATGATTGTTAACTATTTTGTTCCAAGTACTTATAGAATTTGTAGCACAATCATCTTAGCTATCCTAAATGTATTTATATAATTTTAGATATTTTTTCTTTTCCCTTCCTTTTTTTTCTCATTTAGATGAAATTTGTTGAACACCCATTATGTGCCAGGCACTCTTGTAAATACTAACAATTTCAACAAAATTTACTGGAAGCAAGAAAGAAATGATACACTTAGACTATCTGCCTATGTAACTTTATCTGAGTTTATTTCTGAAACCTAACTGGCAAATTTATTTATGTATTTCAGAAAGGTCAAAAGCCACAGAGATTTTGTCCATAGCAGACTTCCCATAAAACTTCTTCCCTATTTCTTGGCTAAATAGCATGTTCTCAAAAACCATCTCCTGCTGTTCTTCTAAGGGGAATTCAGTTCTTGTCTAAGCTTTCTTCTAAGGTACTCCATAACATGATGTTTAAAAGCAATGTCCACTCATCCAGTCTTTTTCCTTCTATATTCCAAACACAAGAGACAAACCTGCTGGTAGGTACCTCCTGAATTTTTCTCCCTTCTCTGAAATGTTCATCTACCATGATATTGCACCTATTCAAGGAAGTCATTTCCTAAGCTCTGTCCTTTTTAATTCATGATACATGTATTTAGCCCCTCTTTCTCGTGAATTCAGATTTAAAAGTGGAAGATGGCTCAGTGGTAGATAACTTCCCTAATATGCACAAGGCTCTTTATTCAATCCTCAGTGCCAGAAAAAAGTAAATAGATAAAAATAGAATTCAATTCATATTGTTATAAGATGTGTCATGTTTGTGTTTCATAGCATGCTATATCCCTTTGCTAGCAGAGGTAAATTTTTCCCCTTCTGAACTTTTGTAACATTTTGAAAGGGACAAGATAGAATAAAGTAAAGCATTTTCTAAACTGTGTTTCTTCTCAGCATCAAACATTTTGCACACTGTAAGCAGGGTCTCTCCAGAATATGCGGACTTAGCAGTTCAACAAAGGAAGAAGGGTCAAGTTTTTAGGAAAAAATGGGAATAATCAGCTACCTGCCCAATATGCTGTTCTTTCTACTTGCTTGGCAGTGCTGTCTTTTAACTCCAGCTGAGGGCATCCTCTGAGAATTTCATGGTTCTGCATTTTTCTCCATTAAGATGTCAGCCATCAAGGGGATCCAGATGCAAAAACTCAGAAGTCATCCAGGTTCAGAGTATAGCAATGAAAAGGGTGCAAAAGAGAAGAAGAGTCCCACATCCTCTTTGCCTGCTCCCTCAGGATGGAAGTATGGTACAGGTGATGAAAGGCATGCTGAAACTTGAAAGGAACTGAAGAGCATGAACCCATTATGTCTCCTCAGGAGCAATTTCCATTATCCTCATACCCTTCTTCCTGGTGCTCACTGAGTTCTGGGCCTTGGCCGTGCTTGCCTTAGCCTGGCTTGCCTATGATTGGAACACCCCCAGTCGAGGTAAGAGGTGGGAGAAAGAATGGCTTTCCTATCTGTGCCAAGGATGGAGCCACAAGGAGGGGTAAGTAGGTGAAGAGAAGGGGAAAGCAAAAAAGGGAGGGAAAAGGGACAGAGAGCTCTGCCAGACTGCTTGGGAAGAACTAAGAAGTTGATGTTTCTGAGCAGAGTATCCCACGCTCAGTATGTTTTCTCCATTGTCTTTTGGCTTCAGAGAAACAGGGGCCTCCTGTGACTTGGGAGGGACAGTACTTCCAGCTCTGAGGAGTGAGGAGGAGGATCCTTTTGTGGCCTGAGGACTATAGGCAGAACTTTCCACCTCTGGGAGAGGATAAGTAATGCCAATCACCCTCCTGCTCTTTCCTTCGCTTCTCTACTCACAGGTGGCAGACGTACTGCTTGGGTACGGAACTGGACCCTCTGGAAGTATTTCTGTAATTACTTCCCAATAAAGGTGACTACATTTCCTCTGGATTCCCTTGGTTCTTGTTGCCCTGCCTCTCACTCCCTACTTAGTTTCATGCTTTCAAAGGCTTTATTGGCCAACAGTGAATGTCAAGGCCCTGCGGTGTAAGGCAGAGCAGAGACCTAAGGTGGATGGGCAGATGGGGAGACAGATGGAAAGCAACCTTTCCCTCAGTGGCAAACCCAGGTCAGCCTCTCTGACCACCATAATTTCTGGTAAACCTATGAGCAGGGATTAGGGGCTCTCAGAGGGACACAGGCTACCTGCTGGAATCTAATATTACACAGCCTGTCTTCTTTCTGCATAGCCAAACTGACTCAATCTCCCCCTAACAGTTGGTGAAGACTCATGATCTTTCTCCCAAACACAACTACATCATTGCCAACCACCCCCATGGTGTTTTATCTTTTGGTGCCTTCATCAACTTTGCCACTGAGGCCACTGGCTTTGCCCGGATTTTCCCATCTATCACTCCCTTTTTAGCAACCTTGGAAGGCATTTTCTGGATCCCACTTGTGCGAGAATACGTGATGTCGATGGGTGAGTATAAGTCATTTAATTGTCTAGTCTACCTCAAGGTTCCATCCCCAATAAACTCTGCCGGTCATTCACTACTAAAAGAGGACTTTATAGAAAACAAGTCTGAACACATTGGGCTGGTATGAGGAGTAAATGGCCAAGCATCAGATTCTGTCCAAGACCTGGGATGCAGAGTTTAACTGGACAACAGGGGAAGTTACAGGGATTCATACGACTCTCTAAGACTGCTTTCACAGAGAGAACCAGTGGATTAAATTCAGAATCAAAGCCTAAATAGGATACAGAACATGAAAGCCAAGTACTAACCACAACTGCAGGGAAAATTGGGCTGGATTTGCCACTCTTTACTGGGATGTTGGTTGACTTCTTTTGGCCAGACATTTATATGGAAGCTCTCAATTCAGATTATTTCAAAGACATTTTAAAATCTTTCATATCACCTAGTATAGTCTCCATCTCCTGGATAACATGCCAGAGAACATAAGATAATCATACATTAGTATCCAGGACAACTTAGCCATGTCAGGCTTCAAGCCAGGGCATATTGACAAATGTCTATCTCTGTGGACCACTATGTATCCTTCTGGACACCAGAAAAAAACAGAAACAAAACACTAAAACATAAGATACATTTATCTGAAGGAACCAGGTAGTACTATTAGCATCTCAGAGGTTGCTTCAGTTGTTCTCTGAAGTTGGCATGGCCCTGGAGCAAATGGCTGGAGCCTGGAGGCAAGACACCTGGTAGAGAACAGGAGGTGAGGACAGAGCAAAGATGGGGTTCAGAAGTGATTCCATTGTTCAACTATATTTCAATTTGGATTGGGTGGGCTCCTGATCTGCCTGCTTTACCAAATCCCTAGCCAATGTCTCACCATTGGCAGGTTTCTCTTAGGGAAAAACACATTGATGATGGATATTCCTGTTCACCACTGAAGGAGAGAACTCTGGAGGGTTACCAGTTTTTTCAGCCTGGGCAGAGTGCAGGACAGCTATAGTTTGTGGGTAGGGACATGAAGGGTGGGCTTAAGGACTGCTGATCTGGAAGGTAGTAGGTTCTGAATGGAAGTAAACAGAAGAACTCAACCATAGGAACACAGACTCCAAGGCAAACAGCTGGACCCATGTTAGGCCAGGTCAACTCAGGATACCAGGACCAAAGACAGAAATAGAGAGACATCAATAAACAGAAAATAGAACTATCTCCAACAGGAGGAGCCTGGAGAAACCCGTCACCCCATCCTTAGACACCAAGTTTATTCTACTATTTGACTCTTGTTTCATAGGTGTGTGCCCAGTAAGTAAGTTGGCCTTGGAGTATGCTCTGACCCAGAAAGACTCAGGCAATGCTGTGATTGTTGTGGTGGGTGGAGCTACTGAAGCTCTCTTGTGCCACCCAGGAGCCTCTGTCGTCGTGCTCAAGCAACGTAAAGGTTTTGTTAAGCTGGCACTGGAGACAGGGTAGGTGCCTAGATTCTGGAGATTCATGTCTAGGTACCACGGACCCTTTGTAACCTTCTGCAGAAGGCTGCCCTCTGTGGCAAAGCTGCTGGAGATTCGCTCTTCACTAAGGTTGCTTCCTTCTACCCTCTGACACTGAGTCTTGGGTGTGTTTGGGCCTGTACACTTTGTTGGGGATGTTTTTTACTTGAAATTAGTGAAAGAAGAGCAGAAAGAGACATTTTGCTTTCTACCTGTTACCCTGATAGGCTGAGGATAACAGGAGTTTCACTCGGTACCCACCTGTTCACTGAGAGGCCTGAGAAATCCCCAAGGGCAAAGAAGGCACTGGCCTTCGTGATAGGAGGATTGCAAAAGTGAATAAGACATGCCCCAAAGAGCTTAAATATGACATGAAAAGTAAAACACATTCATTAAGCAGTTATCAAACACCTACTGTGTGTTGGGCATAGTGGTAAAGAATTGAGGATATAGAAATAAGAGACCTGATCCTTGCAAAATCACTGTCAAGTATGAAAAAGAGACTCGCACTCATATCATTACAAAATACATCTAGAGTTCAATCACTTACTACCTCTACTACCATTACCTTGCTCAAACTACCATCATCTTTCCCCAGCATTACTAAAAAACTTCTAATTGCTATCCAAACTTCTGTCTCTGCCTCTCTCATCTTTAAGTGTCTATTCTCATCTGCAACCAGGATAATTGTATTAAACAACAGATTATGATTTACAGATCATGTCAATACTCAAAATGCTCCAGTGGCCCCCATGCCACTTAGAGCAAAGCCACAAGCCTTACAAAGGACCTCAAAGACCCTGAATTATCTATTTTCTGTAGTTCTAATCTACCTCCCTGACCTCATCATTCACTACTCTTCCCCCTTGCCAGCCATGCTGGCCTCTTTGGTGACCCCCCCAAACAGGCCACACGTGCCTGCCTTAGGGTCTTGGTTCTAGCCATTCCCTCTGCCTGGAGCACTGTCCCTCCCAGGAACTGCTCAGTTCTTTCAAGTCTTTGCTTAAACATCTCTTTTCAGTAAGCTCTGTCCTGACCATACTGCTCTGTTGTTTTCCTATTGCACTTATCATCTTCTTGCAAGCCATCTATTTTATTTACTTACTTTTATATTATTTTATTGTTTATGGTCTGTCCCCTGTCCCAAAATTCCATGAGGACAGAGATTTTTTAAAAAATTCATTGTGTTCCCTAATATATCCCCAGGACCTAAAACAGTGCTGACACACAGAAAGAACTCAGTAGAGATTTCTTAAATGAATGAAGTACTATAAGGGAGATGTGTACAAATTGCTATGGGAGCACAAATTTATGCAAAGATCTTGACCCAGAGTAGAGGTTTCATAGGTAAGTGATATCTGAAGTGTGAACTGACAATTCATGTGAAAGTTTCCAGTCCCCAAAGTGAAAAAGACCTGAGGCACTCAATGAGGACCTATGGCATTTCAGGCACCAAGCCAGGGCCTAGGTATTCATAGATGAATGTGACACAGTTGTCACCCTCGACTGGCTTGCTGTCTCCATGGGAAGTTAGACAGGAAAGGAGATTACTGTAATACTGAGTTGGGAAAATGGGATGGCAGGACACAGAGAAGCACTAAGTTAAGAGCACCTAGTTCACAATGGGCAAACTGGAAGCAGTCAGGGAAAGTTTCTTCAAGGGGCTGAAATGGGAACTGAGTATTAAAAGGCAAAATGGAATCTACCCTGTGAATACTGAGAGAGTAGAAGGTACAGATGTAGGGATGAAAGAGAACTTGGCACACGTAGCCTGGCTAAACAGATTGTGAGAAAGGAGTGGGGAGGAGAGGAGAAGCTAGCAGAGAAGTGTTGAGTCTAGAGCATGAAGGCCATGCTGAGCATTAGGTCTACAGTGCAGAGCACTGGAGGTGCTTTAAAGACAGGAATGATCCATCCACATAGGTATTTTAGGATTGCTCTGGATGTTCCTTCCCATCAGGACACAAGTGCAACAGCTCCACTCAGAGAGTTCAGGTGGGAAGATGGGACCTGGCAGGAACAGGACACAAAGCTGGAGATGGTTGTCTTGGGTTCTTGCCCAACAATCAAGAAGTTGAAGAAGTTTCCCACTTTGGACAAAATTTTACAGGGAGAGATTTCACTTCCTTGGAGAGCTCACCTTCCTGCCCCTCTCCTTGCAGGGCATACCTTGTTCCTTCCTATTCCTTTGGAGAGAATGAGGTTTACAATCAGGAGACCTTCCCTGAAGGCACGTGGATAAGGTTCTTCCAAAAAAACTTTCAGAAAATATTTAAAAAAATCCTGGGATTAAATTTCTGTACCTTCCATGGCCGAGGCCTCACTCGAGGATCCTGGGGCTTCCTGCCTTTCAATCAACCCATTACCACAGTTGGTGAGCTGTTCCACTCTCCCTGAACTAACCCATTTCTTGATCACGCCTACCTTAAGTCATCCATCAAGCCCCTGAGGTCCTGGCTTCCAGCCAGAGTGGGCAAAGGGAATTCCATTGCATGTGGCTGAGAGCAGGGCAGGGAGGACAACTAATCAGACAATAGTTTTGACCATTCATATGTGAGACAGAGTTCAACAGCAGACACAAGATTATCATTATTCACACACATTCCTTCAGCTCTCTCCTGCACTCATTCTCATTCTGGGAAGCATAGGTAAGCTTAGGTGGCCAGAGAATGACAGCCAGGCTAGGGCCAGAGCAAAGGGTAACACTAAAGGAAGGGGGAGGACTCAGATACAGTCATTATGTGGCCCCAGTGAGGGATGGGTAGGGTAATTTTGGGCAGGGATTCTGATGATTGTCTCCTCCTTCTCCATAGTTGGGGAACCTCTGCCAATGCCCAAGATTAAAAGGCCCAACAAGGAGACAGTGGACAAGTACCATGCACTCTACATCAGTGCTCTGCGCAAGCTGTTTGATCAACACAAAGTTGAATATGGCCTCTCTGAGAACCAGGACTTGACAATCATATGATGGGAACCAGTTTCCTTATTACTGAACTCCAAACCATGAGGGATCCAAGTAAAACCACAGGGAAGGAAGAATTTGGGGAGGGGGTGGATCTCAAGGATGAGAGGGGATTTCAACCAAGGCAGAAAATACTTACTATGCCAGTGGAGTGAAGGAGCTGTACTAGTGGCCAAAGCAGCACTGGCGAAGGAACAAGATGTGCAGTGGGAACTAAGGAGGACTGGGAGGAGGTGGCTCTATCACCCCTGATTATGGTAGGGCAATAACCTAGTCTAGGAGTCTTGTGAGTCACTCTAGCTAATTGTCTAATTAAAGTAATGAGAAGTCAATAAACACCTCATTCCTTTTTCCCAAACCTTAGGAACATCATGACTATTTAGGATTATGCTTAGAAGTTTAGTTGAGAATAGGGACAGTTTGTTGCCTGCCAATTCAATTTGGAGATTGTCAAAGGTAAACTCGGGGCCTGAATTGTGAACTCCTGATCCAAACAGACAAGATTCTCTCATTTATAACAGAGTTCTAGATTGGCAATGCAGTCACACTGTTTCTTGGACAAAAATAAAGCTCTGGGTATGTACAACATTATAGGCCTATTTTCCAATTATTCTGTGATTCACCATTGTGCATCCCTCAAGCCTAAGAGCTTTTCTTTTGGCTATAACCATTTTTCCCTTCTTTGCCCATTCTTTCTACTACCCTTAAAGAAAAGGTAAGAGAATGGAGCAATAGTTGCTGCACAGTGTAGGAGACAGAAACTGTAATGGAAACTAACTGACACAGATACATACAGAATAGTCCTCTTATCCTGACCCCACATAGCAACCATGGGTCAGAAGGATAAGAACCAATGGCCATGCACCAGCTATAGATTTACTTGATATCAAATATTTACTGTGTTGCAGAAACTATGTCATTACTTTCACAAGCTTTGTCACTTAATGCTAACACCAGCCCTGTGAGACTGAGATTGCCACCATCCCCACTTCATAGTACCAGGGTTGGGGGTTTAGTTCAGTGGTGTAAGTGCCTTCTTGGCAAATGCGAGGTGTAAGTTCAATCCCCAGTACAAAAAAAAAAAAAAAAAAAAAACACCAAAATCTCAATAACACAGTACCTGTAGTTCTTGAAGACATATAATTTTGGAAGAAATTAGCATTCAAATTCAGGTCTTACTAATTTTTGTTGGGGAATCATCATTTGTCCTATTCCTTATTTTCTGGTGACCTATCAGCTTCATCTTCCTAATTAAGGTTCCATGGAACCCCAACAAACTTAGTTCATAAGTGTGGACAAAAATGGCATGAATTCTTGTTGGAGTATTCCCAAGTTAAGTCTCAGGGATGATAATTTAAAAAAACTTTCAAGGTATTGTAGCTCAGTAGTGGTAGAGTGCTTGCCTGGCATGTATTAGGGCCTGACCTCATGCCCTAGTACTAAAAAATGTGCAACTTTTTATATCAATAGAATGGAATTAAAAGTACAAAATAAACCTGTACTGCTATGGCCAATTGATTTTCATTGAGGATGCCAAGATAAGTTGATGGGAATAAGAATAACTTTTTTGCCAGATGATACTGGGACAACTTGATATCCACATGGGAAGGAATAGGGTAAAACTTAAAATGGATCAAGTACCTACAGTGAAAGATAAGCCAGCTATAAACCTTCATGGTCTTAGCTGGGGTGATGGTTTCTTAGACATGACTCTTAAAATCACAGTAACAAAAGAAAAAATATGTGAGTAGGGCTCCATTAAAATTAAACATGTTTATGTTTCCAAGGGCAGAATTAAGAAAGTGAAGAAATAATCAAGGAAGGAATGGGATATTTGCAAATCATATATCTGACAAGAATCTAAAAGCCAAAATATATAAATAAATGTTACAACTCAACAACTAAAAGTCAAAAAATTTTTTAAATGGGCAAAGATGTCACACGTGGTTGGGCTTGTCTGGGATCCCAGCACTTGGGAGACTGAGGCAGGAGGCTCACTCTGAGTCTGAGGCCAGCCTGGACTACATAGTGAGTTCAAGTCCAGCTTGAACTGCAAAAAAGGTGAACCACAAAGATTTGAATGGGTACTTTTCTCCAAAGAACAGGTATATAAATGAAGAATGTACTCAAAATTCATTAATCATTAGGGAAATAAAAATTAAAAATGCCATAATACCATTTTATACATACTCTGGTGGTTATAATAAAAAAATATCAGATACTAGTTTAGGATGTGGAGAAATTGGAGCACTCATGTATTGCTCATGAGTGGTGCAGCCATTTCAGGAAACAGTCTAGCAGTTCCTCAAAAAATTAAGCATAGCTGCACATGGTGGCACACACCTGTAACCCAGCACTCAGAAGACCGAGGCAGGAGGAGTACCATAAATTTGAGGCTTCCAGGCTGGCTTGTGTTACATAGTCAGTTCAATGTCAGCCTGAACTACAAAGCAAAATGCTATCTCAAACGAAGTACCCCTCCAAAAAAAGTTAAGCATAGAATTATCATATGACCTAGCATTTTTATTCTCAGGTATATATTTGAATAATTTAAAATATATGGTCATACCAAAACTTCTACAAAGATGGCTGTTATGGATTAAACACTGATGGTCAATTTAACACCAGATGAATTAAATCAGCATGGTGCTGAGCATAGATGTTCCACTTGAGGAAAGTTGCCAGCATAGAGACATGGAGAAGACAAGTGAGGTGTGGGTTCTCTTACATGTTGCTGTTTGAGCCATTGGTTCTTCTGGAGGAGCTCATCATGCCTAGTTTCCCCAGTGTGAGTTCAACCATTGTCACTGGAGGAGCTCAGGACCTTGTTGGTGAGAGTGGCTGTGGTTCATGTTGGGGGAGCTCTGGTCCTTATATTGAACATCATTTCCTGGCTCCAGAGGGGAGGATGTGTGCAGTTTAATCTCTAGGACAAACTCATCACGCTGGCTTTCTGGGATGTACCCAACTGTTCTTATTGTCGGAGGAGCTCAGGATCTCGTGTTGCTGAGGATGGCTGTGGTGCTTTTCAGGACAGCCCTGGTCTTTATTATGAGCATGCCTTCTCAGCTCCAGTGTAGAACCCTCAACCTACTAGTACAGCTCCTTCACTCCACTGGCATAGACTTTCTAGCTCCCAACGCTGACCTTTGGACCTTTCCAGCACGGATCCATAAAACAGATTGGTGTGAGTCCTTTTCGTGGGCTCTAGACCTCTGGTTGGAGTTGTGGAAGGCATTGTCATGGGCTCTAGGTTTTCATCTGGACTCATGCAGAACATGCTGTGGGATTCATTGCTTGGCTGAGTATTCTATGTCTTCAGTGGGATTCATTGCTTGGCTGAGTATTCTATGTCTTCAGCATTGTGAATAGATTTCCTTAAATTTTTGTATTAAACTCTGGATGACCATCAAAAATAATATTATAAATTCTGTGTCCTGATTCTAATTGTTCTCCTCATAATCCCTGACTACATCAATGGCCATAGGAGAATGATTCTTAATAACAAAAAAAGTGAAAATAACCCACAGGTCCATCAACTACTATGTGGATAAATAAAATACAGAATATCTATATATTGGAATATTATTTAGCCATTCAGGGACATGCTACTGTTGTAGCTTGGCATAACTAATGCCATCTTGAGCCCTGCATTTAACTAGTGCCCTGCATTTGACTCAGGAAAATGGAAAATCACTCAGGGTATAAGTCCCATGAGAAAAGCAAAATGAGCTGTACCCACAGCAGAAAAATTAATCTGCTTAACAAAAGAAGTAGGATACAGGTGTCAACCAAAAATTAATGTAAGATTATAACTAAATTGTTTCCAACAGGATGTGTTTTGTGATTCTCTCTTTTAAAAACTCTGTAACTTTCCAGTTCAGTGCCACTTGTTTGGACTCTGAAATGGGTGTGTCTGTATACAAGTGGTCCTGAGTTCAGCTAATTAAATTCCAAATTTATCAATTTGGCTGATTGGATTCCTGCATTGTTGCTCATGAACCCACCTCAGCTATAATAGAGATGAACCTTGAAAATTTAGTACATAAAAGAAACCAAAAACAAAAGACCATACCATATATTGTTTGTTTCTAATATTGTTTGATTACACCTGTAATCTCTGGGAGGCTGAGGCAGGAGGACTGACAGTTCAAGTCCAGCCTAGGCAATTTAGTGAGACTCTATCTTGAAATAAAAAAAAAAAAGAACAGGTGACACAGCTTAGTGCAAAGGCCCTGAGTTCAAGTGAATTCTATGCAATATCTAAAATAGGCATATCAAAAGGAAAAGACAGAAGGAGAAGAATAAAAAGTGAAGAGAAAGTGGCTGCTACTAAGTATCTTTGTGGAATGATAAAAATGTTCTGGAATTAGGCAGTGGTCATGATTGTACAACTTTATGCATATGCTATAAAAACTATGAAATTGCACAGTTAAAATAGTAAATTTTTCTGCATTTTTTTAAAATTTTATTTTGAAGATAGTAGAAATACAACAGAACTACACAGAACAAAGCCAATTGAGACAGTGCAGAGAATTTGATTCAGAACTTCACAGCAGGTTACTTGGATAACAGTAATAGGTACCATAGTTTATCTCATTATCTTCACAGTAGTTGTTTAGTCAATTAGGTATAGCAAAATCAAACCAAAAACAAAACATTATACAATCAATCAAAAGAGAATAATGAAGAGTAAAACAATTAATCATAATGAATCAAAACTGAAAACACTTGCTCTCAAAGAGAAAATAGAGGAGCCCCCCCACATTCGCTATATTGCATACAATCATCCTTCCAAAAGATGCTCAGACCTCTGTCCCCAGTTGCTAACGGTGGGGGGGGGGATGTTGCATTCCAAGCCCACGCACTGGTAGGCTCACAGGAAATACTACTGGGCCTGCTCCTGGCTGATGCCAGAGGAAGGCACTCACCAAGAAGGCGGGCGAATTGCTTCTTTGTGCAGCCTCCCGGGTTTCAGTATGGCCATGGGGGGATCTCGGGAGCCGCTTTCTGATTCTCCTCCTGGCTGATGCCGGAGGAAGGTGCTCCAAAATAGTAAATTTTATGGCGTGTGAATTTTATGTCAATGAAAAAGTAACATTTAAGAAAAATTAAACCAAGCCAGGTGGCACACACCAATAATCTCTGAGAAGCTGAGCCAAGGGGATTGAAAGTTCAAGTCCAGGTTAGGCAAAATTTAATGAGACCCTATCTTGAAATTTTTTAAAAAAATGAAAGTAGGGATGGTGATGTAGTTCAGGGCAAAGGCCCTGTGTTCAAATCCCAGTACCAAAAATAATACAAACAAAGAAAAAATAGTCTTAATTAAAGGAAGGCAAACATGAGCTGTATTAATTTTTTTAAATTCACAACTGTTACTTTAATTGCTTTTTAAAAATACAATTTATTGATTTAAAAGAAGTTGCAAATGTACAATCTCTTAAATGGTTTATCCAGCTTCCACAATGGTAACCTCTTATGTAAGTATAAATGTCAAAACAAGAACTTTACACTGGTACACTACTGCTACATTATAGCCATTATTTAACTTTTGCTGTTTTGTGTGCTCATTTGTGTGTTTGTACATGTGCACAGGTGTGTACAAGTTAGTTCCACACATAGATTCATGTGACCCTTGTGTCTATCATGTTGTAGAACTGTTTTATCATGATGTGTTTTATCATCACAGAGGAACAAACTCCTTCATATTGCCCCTACATACCCTACATAACCATGCACATTGCCACCTTCATTTTCATCCCTGGCATCACTGATCTGCTGTCCATCTTTAAAACTTTGTCATTCCAAGGATATTACATAAGTGGAATTATGCAATACATGATCTTTTGTGATTTTTTTTTCGCTAAACATCATGTCCTTAAGAACTAAGTTGTCCAAACACTTCCCAAAACAAGTACAAACGGCCAAAAAGTATGTGAAAAAATATTCAGCATTTTTAACCATCAGGGAAATGCAAATCAAAACTATATTGAGATTCCATCATCCCCTACTCAGAATGGCTGTCATCAAGAATACAAAAAACAACAATGCTGGAGAAGGGGGAAAGGAACACTTCTACACTGTTGGGGATGTAAATTATTGCAGTCATTGGGGAAATCAGTACTAAATTTCTTCAGAAAACTACAACTAGAGCTACTATTTGATTCAGCTTTACCTATCCTCAGTATATTCCTGAAAGAATTAAGTCAGTATACTATAGAGATACCAGAATAGTCATGTTTATTACAATGTATATCATGATAGCCAAGCTACAGAAACAGTTTAGGTGCCCATCTACATATTAGTGGATAATGAAAATGTGGTATATATACACAAGGGAATATTATTGAGTCATAGAGAAGAATGAAATTGTATCATTTGCAAAAAAAATGGATGAAACAAGATCATGTTATAGTAAGTAAACCAGACTCTCAGATAGTCAAATGTTGCATGTTTCCTTTCATATGAGAAATCTAGGAGAAAAGAATAGAGAGAAAGAGAGAGAGGAAATGAAAACAGGAGACAATTAGAGAACAGAAAAAGGACTGGGAGAAGAAGGAAGAGATAATGAAGAAATCATCAAAGTATTTCACATATGTGTATGAATGTACCAAAAGGAAACTCACTAGTGTATATAACTAATGGGCAGTAATAAAGCTTTTAATCAAACTATGTTAAAATAAATTACATTTACAAAGAAAAAATTAAAGAAAACACAAATCTCTAGCATCAAAAAAAATCCTAAATTGTCATGTAAATCTGTTGCATATTCATGTATCGTTCCTTCTTATTGGCAAAGTAGTGTTATTCCATGCTCTGCATGTACCAGTTTGTTTAGAAAGATACTGGATTGTTTCTAGTTTTTGGCTACTACATCTAAAGCTGCTAAAACATTTATAAGCTTTTGAGTCAGCATAAGCCTTCATTTCTCTGGAATAAATTCTTAGGAAATCAATTACTGAGATATCTGATAATTGCACATTTAGTTTTTATAAGAAACTGTCAAATTATTCTCCAAAGTAGTTTTCTATGTTCTAGTCTTTTGTTTCCAGATTCTAGAGTAGTTTCTAGATTCTAGTCTTCTTTTCAGACATACAGTTTGTAGGTCTTTCCTTCTGGTCTATGATTTGTCTTTCTGATCTGTTAACAGGGCCTTTTGGAAAGAAAATCATTTTTCAGTTTTGATAAAATCCAAGTATGATTTTTTTTCTCTTATGAACTGTATGAGTTTACTATTGAAGCTGTAAAATTTTCCAGAAACTCAGTGACTTAAAAACAAGTCATGTGGGCCAGGGATTATTTTGGTGGTACAAGCGCCTGCCTGACAAGCTCAGTGTAGTGAGTTCAATCCCTGGTACCAAAAAACAAACAAACAAACAAAAAAAAACTCATGTTAATACAATTAGTCAGAAGCCTTTTGGAAGTCAGAAGCCTGGGAAAGGGTCTCATTGTGCTAAAATGAAGGCATTGGCAAAGTTTCTTCCTTTGGGAGGCTCTATGGGATAATCCTTTCCTTTGTCTTTTTCTATTTCTAGTGGCTGTTTATGTTGCTCAGCTCTTGGCTTTCATCCAGCTCTGTTTTTGTCCTCACGTCCCCTTCTCTGACCCTGACCTTTCTCTCTGCCTTTTAGATGACCATTTGTGATAACACTGAGCTAACCTACTAGACCCAGGATAATTCTTCCATCTCAAAATCTTTAACTTAATTACACATGAAAAGTCCCATTAGGGACTTCACAAGTGTGGGGGATTAGGGCATGGCCATCTTTGGGAGGGCCATTTTTTTCAGCCTACTCCATGGATCTTACTTGTGGTGTTACAGCTATATAAACTCTTCATCAGGCCCTAGGTCTTCAAGATTTCTCTCTCTCTCTCTCTCTCTCTCTCTCTCTCTCTTTCTTTTTTCAGTACTAAGAATTGAATCCAGAGCCTTTGCTCTGAGCTACATCCCAAGCTCTTTTTTATATTGAGGTAGGAACTCAATAAGTTACTAAATTGCCCAGGCTAGGCAATAATTTATGATCTTCCTGCCTCAGTCTCCCAAAGTGCTGGGACTATATGCCTACATTTTCCTTTTTTAAATATTTTTCTAGTGATAGGTTCTATTCTAATTTCATGATCTATTTTGGATGCACTTTTGTATAAGGTGTGAAGCACTGATGCATTTCTGATTATGTACAAAGTGCTGTTCAGCACAAATGGAACCACTGTATCTACCTAAGAGAAGGCCACAAAGATAGCTTATGTCAAGTGTTTTCATTGATGGCAGTACCTGACACAAGGCAAAAACAGCTCATATGCCAAAAAAAGGAAACTGGAGGATTAAAACACTTATATACAAAGATGTAAGCATATAAAATAAGTTAAGAATGATTGAATTTCCTTAATAGAATGCTCTACACTGGGAAGATTTTAGCTCAGGATTGCAAATATGGTGAAATACTAGGAAATCTTTTCCAATGATGCAACAATGGGTCAAGGAAAAAATGACGTGATGTTGAACATTTTTAAATATATTTATTTGCTGTTTGTACTTCTTCATTTGAGAAATGTCTATTCATTTCAAATGTCTATTTTTTTATTGAGTCTTTAAATTTGGGGGGAGGACTGAGTTTTTTAGCTCTTTATCTATTCTATATTTGAGGAGTAGCTGGTAATTTTTTTTTCCAATTTTGTGAGTTGTCACTTCATTCTTTTGGTGGCTTTGTTTACTGTGCAGAAACCTTTAAATTTGATGTGATTCCAGTTCTTGGTTCCTTGTAATATTTCATGTGTTATTGGGTTTTCTCTCTTCATAAAGTTTTTGCCTGTATCTATGACTCTTAGAATTTTACTTATTGTATATTCCAGCAGGTTAAGTGTTTCTGTTTTAATAATTATATATTTGACCCATTTCAGTTTCAGGTTAGTTCATGGTGAGAGATATGGTTCTAAGTTCATTTTTTGGCATGTGTAAAGTCAGTTTTCCCAGCACCATTTATTGAAGAGGCTGTCATTCCTCTAGTGAAGGTGTTTGGCTCCTTTGTAAAAGATAGGGTAGCTGACTAGTGTGCGAGGAGAGTTTCTGCATCTTTTATTCTGTTCTATTGATTTTAAGGTCTTTTTTGCCAGTACCATGCAGTTTTTATCATGACAGATTTGTAGTATAACTTCAAATTGGGGGTGGTGATACCCCCTGTTTGACCTTGTTGCCAAGGATTGTTTTTGCTATTCTAGGTCTTTTCTGATTCCATAGGAATTTTAGGATTGTTTTCTCTACTTCTGTGAGGTATGCTATTGGTATTTTGATTGGATTGTATTAAATTTGTATAGTAACTTATAAAGTATGGCCATTTTCATTATATGAGTTTGACAAGAACAGGAGATATCCTTCCATTTTCTGATACACTCTTTGATATTCTTTTTCAAAGTACTGTAATTTTTGATGTTTCACTTTGTTAGACTGATTCTTAAATATTTCATTTTCCTGATGTGATTGTTAAAGGTATAGTACCCCTAATTTCTCTTTCAGTGAGTTTGTTATTCATGTACAGAAAGGCTATGGATTTTTGAGTATTGAGTTTGTATCCTGCTATGCTGCCAAATTTGGTTATTAAATCTAAGGGTCTTTTGCTGGAGTTTTTGGGGTCTTCTATGTAGAGCAAGTTATCAGCAAATAATAATTTAACTTTTTCTCCCTTAACCATATTCCTTTTATTTCTTTTTTTTTTGGTCTAATTGCCTGGCTAAAGTTCCAGAACTATTTTGAACAGGAGTGGTGATAGTTCATAATTTTAGAGGGAAAGCTTTCAGTTTTTGTCAGTTTAGTATGATCTTGGTTGTTGGTTTGTCATAGAAGGCTTTTATCAGATTGAGACGAGGAACTTCTATTCTAATTTTCTGTAGGATTTTATCAAGAATGGGTGTTGGACTTTATCAAATTTTTTCTGCATCTATTGGGATGATCATGTGATTTTTGTCCTTGGTTTTGATGATGTGCATGTATTGATTTGCATATGTCAAACCATCCCTCCATCTTGCAGATAAACCTTACTTGGTAACTGATGTGTAATCTTCTTGATGATTTCCTGCATTCTGTTTGCCAGTATCTTACTGAAAAGTTTTGAATCTATGTTCATGAAGGAGATTGGCCTATAATTCTCTTTTTGTCATGGATCCTTCTCTGATTTTTGGTATCAGGGTAATGCTTGCTCCTGAGAATGACTTTGTATTTACTCACTTTCCATATCATTAAGGAGTTTGAGGATTTGTAGCCTTAGAACTTCTCTAAAGTTATTGTAGGCCAGGGACTTAGCTCAGTGGTATAAGTGCCTGCCGTGGCAAGCATGAGGTCATGAGTTTGATCCCCGGTACAAAAATAAATAAATAAGTAAAGTTATTGTAGAATTCAGCAGTGAATTCATCAGGACCTGGGCATTTTTTTGATTTTTTAACATTTATTTAAACAGAAACAAAAGCATGTAAAAGGTAGAGATAATACAGAATTTAAAAAAAATGATAAACAATAAGAAATCACTAGTTAATAAATTGCATATTATCCTCTTAGAAATAGTTGTTCCAGTTACAAAATTAAAGCATACAAAGTAGATAGTCAAACAGTGAGAGTGCAAACAGCTATGCATGCATGAATCTCTACATGTATTTCTATCCTTTCTGTATTAGAGGGGAAAACAAGCTTAGCAAGACAAAACAAAATAAATTCCTATAAAAACATGAAACCAAAAAGTCACATAAAACCACAGTACAAGGTGATCTGCAATGATTACTTGTTGTTTCTTACTATATTCAATAGAATGTCTATATCATCAGGCATAATTGAATATAGCAGTACAATTGAGTATAGCAGTACATAACAATATTAGTAAAATAAAACATTGCAGGCAGTATAAAACTTCAAAGGCAGGTAATAATAAAACCAGAGTGGATATTCTAGTGAATCTTGTCATCTTAAGTGCAGTTGCCTATACTCTCAGACTTGATACTATCAATAATAACAGCTTTGAATAAAATCTATCAATACAAAACAGCAATCTAACAAACCAGATTCAATTACGATCAGTCATGGTAAAACAGTGTAGGCTTTACAGAGCTTTAGATTAAGTTAATAGGAAATTAAGGATGATTACCGTACTATATCCTGTTATTTTCAGGATTACTGTCTGTGCCCTCAAATCTAGTACAGGTAGAATGACTGGAACAGAATATAATTCATCTAAGCAGAGTAGTGTGAGTAATGTGTGTTTTAAATCCTGGTGCACTATTAACAATATAGTGTATCAAGGCCATCAATGTTAGAGTTTCTAGTTATCCTTCTCTGCCTCATTTCTGCTTTGCTACTTTTCTGCCTTTGTCTAGTTTTCTCCTTCATTCTACTGCCTGCCCCACTCACTGAGGCCTTTCTGCCACTGTTCCTAAAATCCTGGTATTTTTTTTCTCTCTCTATAGAATGTCCTTCAGCCTTCTCTGTAGGGTTGAATTGGTGGTCACAAACTCACCCAGTTCCTCTTTGTCACGGAAGCATCTTGTTTCTCCATTAATTTCTAGTGACAGTTTTGCAGGGTACATAAATCTGGGCTGGAGGCCACCTTCCTTCAGGACTTGGAAGACTTCACTCCAAGCTCTTCTTGATCTGATGGTCTGTGTTGAGAAGTCAGCCGTGTATCTGATGGGCTTACCTTTATAGGTAATCTATTTCTTTTCTCTGATGGCTTTTAATATTCTGTTTTTATATTGAATTTCTGGTATCTTGATTATTATATGTCTGGGTGTAGATCTGTTTTGGTTGTAGGTGGCTGGAGTTCTGTATGCCTCACACAACCAAATGTCATTTTCTTTTCCCATGCTTGGGAAGTTTTCCTT